>CM071646.1:10485617-10745581 GCA_036419045.1 Scirpophaga incertulas
AGGATGGAAAATAACCTCGTTGGACCCGCGGAATATGGTTGCTCGTTTCTTCACTGCTGTGTGCGTACACCTTATCATTTTGTTTGTTGTAGCTCTTTTCTACGGTAAAATTTTTTTCATCTGAAAAAAGAATTTCCCGATATTTTTTTCCCGCGTAATGCTTCAACAAAGCGCGGCATCTCTTCAGTCTCAGGTCCATTAAACGAGCATTCAAATGATATCCTGTTCTTCGATATGCCCGAAGCCCTAAGCCTTCATTTAACATCCTTTTCAACGTGGTTCTGCTTAACTCCATCTGAAGGGTCCACAGTTTCTGCTTACGTTTGGGATTTCTATGAATTCGTGCCTTCACAGCTTTTATCACTGCTGGAGTCCTAACAGACCGAGGGCGACCACTTCTTGACCTGTCATCTACCCTAGAGTCTTCATTGTATCGTTAGTTGGTACGATAAATTAATTTTTGGTTATATTCAAATTTTTCAGTATGTCAAAAATTTGAATGGGCGCGTAACCGTAAAGATGCAACGCAATAACTGCAACACGGTCTTCTTTGAGCGTCCAATCCATATTTTAAAATGAGTAAAATTCTAAAAAGTATACATTTTTAATTTCATAAACAATTCGAAATTCGAATTGAATAAACTTTTTTTGTGGCCAGCATTCTAAAAGAAAAGTTTTTACTGTGTGACAATACTTATGACCTGACTGTGTATATGTTACAACAGAAAACATGAAATACAGAAATAGTTACAAAACAGAAATATAAAACAAGACAAAAGGAGCTCACACTTAACATAAGCAATGAACGACAGTTTCACCATATTCAAAATGGAAACAGAACGAATTAAATGACATTTAATATAGACAACCCTAATCTTTTGTTTGAAAATTCTACATTGGTATTCGAATTGCACTTAAATTGTTTTGAAATATTATTTAACTTTCTATCAAAAGTTGATGAAAGTCCTGCTGGTTATTTTTTATTAGCCAATATTTCGTTATGGTAGAGTTTGCATGTTGTGAAATAATAAAAAAACTTTTTCAATTTGCAACAACATTTTTACATATATCATGACTGATTTATCTTCATATTCTCATTTCTAATCATTCTATATCATAGTATTTTATTGAACGCGACTAATAAATCCTCAGTTTTTGTAGAGCGTTGATTGTAAACGTTCTTGTTCATTCAACTTATTTGGCTTTGTGCGTCCCTGCCTTATATATTTTGTCAGTTATTTAAAAAAAGTAATGAAAATATTGCCGTAATTACCATAATTTCAGCCGGCTTCTCTTATTTTAACAAAACATACATTTATTAAATGAACAGAAAATGTAATACATTAGTCTGGGTCAGGGATCGGAAAACCCCGTTTTTTAATTAAGCCTATTAATAGGGTAAGCCTATTTAAAGGTTACCCAATTGATAAGGTTTCCCTATGATAGTGCTAGTCGAACGATGTGGTAATTTTTCTGAATAGGATTAACTGTTTCCAATGCGCATACCTAATCTAACGGTGTGTCGGTAACTTTAACGTTTAAGCATTTACCAAAGAAAAGGGTTATCTTATTTCTATCTCCTTTCCGCGCATTTCTGTAACTTCTTTCTATGAGTAATTTTCCTTTATTATTAAAGCTTGAACTGCGAGATTGAATACACGACGGACCAGGGTATCTCAAAGTAAATAATTTTTATTATAGTGACGTTTTATATCTTGTCGACATTTGTGACGGGAATTTAAAGGATTGTATAAGGCGAGCATTGAAAAGTGTTTACGTACTAAATTCAATTTGGCAATAATATTAACAAATACCAACTACCATCTTATATTTCCTGTTGTAAATTTAAGCAGTATAAATCCCAGGTACGATCTCAGTTGGAACATGCTGTGCTTGTGTGGTATTATTTATACTGTAAACACCTGCATGCACTTGTGTCAGTGCAAAAACTGTTTCTTAGTTGTATGCAATTTCTTCAATGATTTAGGTGAAGAGATAACGGAAAGAGTACTTTAAAAAACCCTTTATTTGGCCTTCATTTATTTATAAAATATATTTCAATATCTTAGTATATTATTATATATTCGTGTTTTTTCGAAAAAAGATAAATATGTAATTAATAATAATGTATATTTATTTCCTGGATATTGTTTTGTAAATTTATGTTTTTTAAATCGTTATATTTTTTATTTTGATTTCTAGCTTGCAAAAAAATATCATATTATTGTAACTGTTATTATTGCAGGTAATCGGAACCACTCGCCCACGCCTAAAGTATTACAAAAAAAAAAAGAATTGTTAGTTAGCACTGCCACAGAATGTACTGCAAATGACAAAAATAGCATGTGTTCTTGCAAATGAACACGTAATTTAATCGCTGTATCAATAAGAAGAAAAAATATTCATGATTTGTTTACCAATTACATTTGCATGTTAAGTAACGATTAATTGGCTCCCGACCTCGACTCGGCCCAGCACACGCTGGCGGAGTGCCCCGCGTGGGCCTCTGAGCGCCGAGTCTTGGTCGCAGAGATCGGGCGAGATCTGCTCCGCCGGCATTGATCGGCAATGCTGGCGGACGAGGGAGGTTGGAGGGCTGTGGCCTCCTTCTGTGAAGCAGTGATGCTCCAGAAGGAGGCCGCCGAGCGGGGTCGGGAGATGGCCGATCCCGCTCGAAGAAGGCGGCGCCGGGCTCGGTAGCAAAGCTGCGGCGCCGCCGCGGGTCGCCGGCGGGCGCGAGGAAGTCGTGACTGCTACGGCGACCCGGGATGGACCACGCCCCTTCCGTGGCCGGGGGGCGTCGTCGGTGGAGGAGACCGGGGGAGGTAGTAGCCTCCCCCGAGGAGGGCTCCCCTCTAGGCAGGGGAGCGGAGGCTGGGGGTTCCCGGAGGTGGCTAGGTGTTCCCGGGGGCTCCCTACATGCCTGAGGAAGGCCATCCCTGAGGGTTTTAGTGGGTAGGCCTCACCCTTCTGGGGAGGAGAGCCCCACATAACCCCGGCTCGCCACAGCCGGGGTATGTAATTTAATGCATTTTCCTCAGGGGAACAAAAAAAAAAAAAGTAACGATTAATTGAAAACAATACAAACATATACTGCAATATATTTATGTAGACACTGGTCACGGTCTTGCTGATGCACTAAAATCAAAATTAAAATTAACTTTATTCAAATATGACTTTATAGAAAGCTCTTTTGAATCGTCCTTCACCTTGGATCGTACTAATTATTTGATGCAAAAAGTCTCGCGATGACTTCTTGCCCCGTCCCGACCTCCTTCCACATATCGCACTCGTCTAAATAGCCAACCATGACCCATTTTGGGGTTTAATTATGAAAAATCTGAAACACTTATTAGCTGATTTGCCAATACCAGTACTTCTACTTCGAATTTCGAATTAAATATTCCAAAAAATATGTCCGTTCCTACATCCCTTAATTTTTGAGTTTAAACAACCAGAAGACATAAAGTAATTATTGGCACATTAATGATGTCACAGGACGTTAAAAAAATATATCTTTGATTATAATAATTATTCCTATAATTTGTCCGGTAAGCTGTTTAAAACAATGATTTCGATAATCTCTTTCTTAAAATACGGTTTCGTGTTTTCCTGATTAATTTTTAACATCCTTAGCTTTGGGGTGATGTTTAGGATACAAAGTAAGTTGTGTGTATGGTACGCTGTAATTTCTTTAAATCTATTTCAGACCAATTTATTATTATTGTCGCTTATGTCACGTGATTTTTTTTTCCTCAGGAGAGGAGGCTGAGATGCGTTGATTATGTCGGACTCCTGGTGAATCGAGGCGGCTCGATCCAGCAGACCTACCGACTAAACTCAGCCTAGCCTTGGCCCTAGTACCCCTACGGCTTGAACGGAAACACGTGATTGTATAAAACACGGTCCTTTATAAGGCGTGCGCGGGGATACATATCCAATGCGTAGAGGCCATTAAAGCGAAATTTAATGAAAGTGTGCGTGGAGTATACCAATTGGGTCTAATCTCTATCTGCATCTAAAGACTACATGAAAAATGCAGCTAAAGACTACACCCAGTTAGATGCACAGAAACTATTGTCATTCGTGATCAAAAAGTTTCTGGAATATTGCATTTCGTTTTTGGTGGTAATGAGAACCGGACAATAGAAGAGATTCCGGTTACCTGCCTTCTCAAAGCCTCCTAATTGATTTTAAATATGGCAGGTGGTGACTTGCCGCTCACTAAATGGCCCTCCCAAAAAAAGCAGATCAATATTGGTGTGAAGAGAGCAACATTGGTGTGAACGACTAAGGGTGCTGAGAGGTGTGTCTGCGACAGCGATCGAGACGCCGTCGGCGTTATGTATTATTACACTTCCACCCTTCGAGCATTTGCTCTTGCGACTCCACTCTGTCCGGCTGGTTAAGGCAAGACAGAGGCGGGTGGCATACGCCCCCTGAAGCACATGGGTACCTTCGGTGACACAACTCACCGACAGCTCGCTACAAGCTGCCCTGAGGGAGACTCACTGCACTGATGGGACATTTATGGTAGTCAAGGGGCATTAAATGCCTCATCAGCGGGCGATGGGGTCGTTACTTCCCTACGCACTATTATTACCTGAGCGCAGTCTTCAATACTGCAATAACATAATGGTCCTCAGTGTAACGAAACTCTTGATATAATGTAAATGTTTAATGTAACTTATTTTCTGTGTAGTTACAGACTTGGATGACAAGTATTACCGCTCCTTATATTATAGTCGATGTCGTAAGAAACGACTAAGGGAATATACCATTTTTTTTTATATCAAACGTTTTAAATATACCTATCACTGTGGTGATATGCTATCGCTTTACAATCACATACTATTTCTCAAAACAAATTTAGAGTCATAGCGAATTTGCTACATAGAAGTCATAGCGAATTTGCGGGATAAGGCAGAAAATTTCGCTTCACTTACGGCTTACCGAAATTTTTAAACTAATTTCGTTGAGCTTTCTTACAACCTTTACTTAATGGCTGAATTGCAAACAAGGTAGTGATGCTATTTCGCAAGTATACTTTACTATTACTGGACGATACGTATCTGTGTGTCGCAGAATAAAACCGGCGATTCCAAACGAATAATGTATTTTTTATTACACACACTTTTGGTACATACAATTATAATTTTTATATATTGACTTAACAAAAAAACATGTATCTAAGCAACCAAAAGAAAAAGTACACGTCACAATGTTAAAAAGTTTATGACACACTCCAAAGGGGGAAAAAACCGGAAGGTTAATAAGTATTGACCAAGTCCCCAAAACGATTGGGTACTTTTACTGTCCTGCCGGAACGGGTGACTATCGGTTCATCAGTCATTTTTGTGTCAGTGAGTACAATATTATCCCCGTCCAATTTGTCTACAGTTAAAGAGTCATCACTATCTATGTTATGAGTCAAGTCATAATTAACTTCCAATGGATACAAACGTTGTAAAGGTCTTATTCGTTCACCTGTTGCAGTACGTACCTTTGCAACTCTGCTGTGTCCATCTGGACCTGCAAATATATCAATGACGAGTGCTAATGGCCAATTTAGACGTTTTTTATCTTCAGTCTCTAATAAAACTATGTCGCCTATACGTATTTTACTACCTGACTGTTGTTTACCCTTGTGTATTAAGTTACTAAGGTATTCTGACCTAAAGCGATGCCTGAAGTCTTCGCGCAACTTTTGACAATACCGTACTCTTGAATTTAATGCCTTGCCATCAATAATATCAATCTCCGGTACCCGATGTTCAGCAATAGGTTGGATAAACATCGAAGGTGTAATTGGTCTAAGTTCATCTGTACTATTACTTATGTAAGTTAATGGCCTACTGTTGATAGTAGCTTCGCAATCGCAAAGCACAGTTTGCAATTCCACTAACGTTACTGAAGCTCGCCCTAAAATTCTCCTCAATATTTCCTTCATAACTCCAACCATTCTCTCATAAAAACCTCCCCACCACGGAGCACCGGGAGGTATAAAGTTCCATTTAATCCGAGCTACTGTTGAAAAACAAAGAACCTTGTCCCAGTCGACAAAATTAAGACAATTATTAAACCCTCTAAAATTTGTACCATTGTCGCTAAAAATCTCTTTCACTCTACCCCTACGTGCTACAAAACGGCGTAGACACATTATGAAATCGACTGTAGACAATGATTCTGCAACTTCAAAATGCACAGCACGATATGTGGCGCATGTGAATAGAACCACCCAGCATTTTACACCCGATCTCAGCACCAGCGGGCCAGCCAAATCGACACCGCTAATTTCAAACGCAGTACTGGCTTCAACGCGTCCTTTTGGTAAGCTTGCCTTGTGTGTTTGTAAAGCTTTCGCCTTAAATCTTTTACAAATCACACAATCTCTTACAATCTTTTTGATCAACTTTCTTACACCAATAATCCAAAGCGTTTCCCGAATGTTAGCCATTAGCGTCTGCGATCCAGCATGATTGAGTATTCTGTGACGTTCCTCAACAAGTCGCTGAACTAAAATGCAATTTGAAGGTAGAATTATAGGTGATTTAAAATCGAAGCTCTCATTTGTAAGACACAATTTTGTATCCAGACGTAATAAACCAAATTCATCCGTGAATGTTTGCATCTTCTCAAATTTATTTATATATATTGACTGAATCATCCGAAATAAAACCTTTTCAGAAAATTCAATTTCACTTACTGTAATTTCATTATTTTTCCGGTTTAATTTATATTTTATACGTAGAATCCAACACATTGTCCTTAATATTTTAGTGTATTTAGAAAAGTAAATAAATCTGTCTAACAATGTACAATCTTTTACTAGCAAAACCCTGACAGTGTTTCTACGTTCTTCATTGATTTGTGTCATATCTACGGTAAGTTCCGATGTAGTTGGCCATCGCTCAGGTGGGTAATATAGCCAGGCAGGCCCGTGCCACCAGCGACTCTCCAAATATCTTTTGATACTAACCCCTCTAGAAGGTAAGTCAGCGGGATTCATACTACCTGTCACGGTCGCCAGTTGTCGCAGAATAAAACCGGCGATTCCAAACGAATAATGTATTTTTTATTACACACACTTTTGGTACATACAATTATAATTTTTATATATTGACTTAACAAAAAAACATGTATCTAAGCAACCAAAAGAAAAAAGTACACGTCACAATGTTAAAAAGTTTATGACACTGTGAGTGTGTGAGTACATAGGTATGCAATATATTATGTGTATAAAATGATTTAACTTTTAACTCATATTTTTGTCACCTACATTTGAATTACTTTTTGTATACAAATAAAATCAGTTTAAAGATAGAGTTTTTTCTCATAATACCAGCGAATAGGGTTAAAGTAAGCGATTTTCTGAAATTTCTCAAACGCCGAACAAACATGCTGGCAACACTAATAGCCACTCACGGTAAAGGTACACAAGATGGATCGAAACGCACTCGCAACATTTCACAACAAAATGATTCCAAGGTACACTGTAACGTTTCTTTTTCACACCCCTTCCTATTAAATCCAGTTAGCCAAAAACTCTTTTCTTAAGAAGCTTTGCCTTATGCATGCTTAAATCAGCTTTCATATTCATACCAATAGTGCTTAGACTTTACTATTAGTAAAAATATGACTTAAAAGTAAAACAATTGCCCTAGACGCAGCTTACCTAGTACAAATGTTCGAAGAAATATTATTCCACCCTGGCTGTCAGACCTTGTGAAATTTATCTTATCTTTCTTTTTCTATAATCTTTGTTATATTTAGCTTAGTATTTCTTAACTTTAATAGAGTTCAACAAAATGTAAATTATAATATTATTATTTTATTATAAAACAAATATAATAGACCAACATCTATTTAAAATATGAGATATCTATATAAAATATTTGTACATATAAAATGGTCAGGCCTGTCAAGACCGTGTCTATATAAATTTAAATATTAAAAATATTTTAATCAGCTATTGCCTTCATGTAAACCTTTTTATTGCGGCCCAGTATGTTGTGCACGTTCTCATGTATGAGCAAGACTTGTTTTGTTGGGCAGCCGTTTGTTTTGGTTTGTTTTAAATCATCTGATTTCTTGACAACGCCGACAACGCCGACAAAATTGCGCCGAGTTACTTAAGCTTTTAATAATTTCCAATGCTTTATTTTTTCTTCTGATTCTGACGACGTTTAAAATTTTACATATAATAAACGTACATAGAAAATATCTGCAAAAGATTGCTACATCTAGAACTGTAACTTTCATTTAATCCACCCGCAAAGTCCTAAAAGAACCCGGAGTTCCCAAGTACTGGTCATTGAAGGTAGCTGTCTGCCTGAAAGCTTCATTGGTCTTTGCGGTATAACTGTTTTTGATGTATGACATAAAATCTTCGGTACTGATGGCATCCAAGTATATTTCTGTAAAATATTTTTGAGTATAAGATTTAATATTCTTTTGTAATTGTATATTAAAATGTCTATAGAGCGCAATATATTTAATTTTGCAATAGTACAAACAATTACCGACCCAATTCGAGTATGTAGTGTTTGAAACGTTACCTTACGAAACCATGACCTATCTACATCCAATGAGCCTAATAAGAAGGCTCAAAGTCGTCTAAAGAGCAATGAATATGTTCATACTCGGGGTTTCTTCGAGTGATGGAATTACAAAATATGAAATCTGCAGAAGAACAGAGTCACTGACATAGCTTGAAGAATTGTGCAGGCAGTGGACAGGGCACATTACTCGTAGGACTGATAGCAGTTGCCGCATAAAAGTGTCAGGAAAATGTAATATGGCTAAGCCTCCTATAAATTGGACCGATATTTTGAAGATCGCAAGAAGGTGCTGGAAGCTAATAGCACATCAACGACCTGTCAAGATCTTTGGTAAGTTTTCCGTCTAACTATTTTGACTTAATTGATGACACGATTCTACTACGTAACGTTTCAACAAAAATGATTTATAAGTAGCCATTGTTCTGACCGATAGATCCTTGATATTCTGTAACAATTATAAACAATGAAGATTCAATTTAAGTGATATCACAGAACGAATTCTGCATTTACACCGACTAAAATACATTTCATAACAATGGTCGTAAAAAAATTGATACTAGGCCTCGATTTTCAGTTATTGAGATAAGCTGGATCTGGCATGTATAAGTCTATTATAAAAAATGTTTCTTGTATTAAAAATCTGAAGGTCTGTGACATTGTTCTTTCGTTGTTAGAAATGTCACTTTTTTAAAACAGTTTTTAAAACCAATTAATAGAATACTTCGTGCTACACGGATATTACAATACCCCAAAACTTTCGCTCCTCTCTACTTTATCTATATTAGGGTACTCTCAGTGCGTGCGTCTTGTTTGTGACTGCGTAAAGTGTTAGTCCGTACATGTGTTATATTGCATGTTGTATTATGTTATCTGTAGTATAACAGAAATTACTAATACTACAATCTTCCTGATTGCGTGGGATGTACAGTTATGGTAACGCGGATAATGTCTGTCTGGTGTGTCACCAAAGGAACTATGTGAAATGTGCGTAAAAATATGAAATTCTATAACCTTAAGGTCACTTACGGTGTAGTTCTTTCCTAGTTGGACCTAGTCCGCCATACTCCACTGGAAGGATTTTTCTGTCTACAAATTCTTTAACGGATTCAACACTACTGTGAATGTGAATACGATCTCTGAGCTTTTCGCTTAGCATTTGTTTTAGTATAGTAACGAAGGCATGAATAACCTTAGAGCTTGATATCACATGCAAAGCTTTCAATCTCAACCCGTAACTTTTCTGTAAAGAGCAAAAATGTTTGATCGATTAATTTGTTTGTAAAAAAATCTGAAATAATTTAATATGACAATTAGGTTTGATTGTGTGTTGTGACAATTAGTGGTCTTTAACTCATTAAAAAGTAATTTATAGCTTCGGATAATCTGTCAGTGAAAATCCCATCAAAATCTTAAGCTATTTCGGAGATTAGCTGAAATCAATCAAGACAGAGAGATACACAAAATTTGTTTTGTACATTTTTTATGCATATTAAAATGAAGGTCTTGAATATTGCAAAAATTGTGCGCTTCTGTTTAATCAGATTGTTTAATTTGCAATCGAATTCTGCTACGACAGAATTGGACGATGCTAGGAGGCTTGTCTCTTTAAGTGTGGCCGTCTCACCAGACGGAAGGACCTAGTTCACACAGGAACCAACCGTCAGGACCCCTATGCTACGTTCACAAACCGGCACCACGGATCACCCCAACATGCGTGGTATACATTTGACAGGCATAAGATGAATAGCGTATAATACGAATAAGAATGTGGAGAGATAAATTCTTAAGAAGAAGAAAGACTTTAAGAAGCTATATATGAAATGCATAAAATATTTTATGAGAGTAACTGAAATGGAAGACAGGATATCAAATAAAACAACCAGGAAGAAAAGAACTTCTCTCTTTTCTAAGAGTTCCGATCCCAAATAAATGGTAAGGTAAGGTAATTACGAATAAATGCAAAAGTTCTACCCAAATTGTGATTTATTATGTTTTAATATATGTTTCCAATCGTGTTAGTTAATTTTAAGATAATTCATCAATTTAGTCAATATAAGAAATAAATACTTACAAGGGTTATTTCAAAGAACTGTCTCATCTCGACTAAGTCTAAACATTTTATCATTTCCACTAAATTAGTAGTCGAGTAGTCGATTATTGATATGAGTCCATTGCAGTAATCGTATTTGCACAAGTATTCGATTGTCTGTAAAATTCCACATGAAAATAAATACATAAATGATTTTTTTTTTCTGTCAGTCTGACTATCGGATTTCGATCGAGATGTACAGGGTTAGATTCATATGTATTTTTCTATAATTTAGTTTAGTTTGTGGTATTTTCTTTTATAATATTATGTATTTAATATCTTATAATATATATAGTATTACTGTTGTTAGAACAACGTTACCACGAAGTTAGTAACATCAGCACCATTTATTGTATGTATGAATTACTTAATGCTTTTACTAAAACAGGTACTTCTCATTAAAACTAAACTATTAAGTTTACATATTCCAAAATTATTTTGAGTGGATTAGCTTTTGCTTTTAATATTATGAAAAATATTTATTGTTATATATATTTATAGTAAATATTTATTGTTAAATGCGTTGTAGTTAAAAATCTAAAAACGATACAATTTTTTCTAACACAAAAATATATTTATATTCGAATATAAAATGTAAAACATTTGCTACGTGAACCTTGGTGTTATATCTAATTATTATTTTTATAACCAAAATAAATGTTGACGTTCCAATATTTTGTTTGCCCGTAAGAAACCCGTAAGCAACCGGTTAACTGACTTAAAGCATTAGAATTAGAAATACATACGTAGATTGATCTCAAATAGAAATTCCTTATAAGTTCAGGTGTAAATGATTGCCCGTAATTCTTCATTATATAAACTCTTTCAGATTGTTCCGTTAGATTCGGCAATATGCAGTCTTCACTAGAAAAAATAGAAGTGTTCAGTTTCAAGACTATTATATAATATTATTTTCTAAAAATAAAGCTTCATTATGTATCAAAATATATATTTTAAAATAAAGATATTTCTATATTTAGCTAAAGTATATTTAAAAACGATTGAGCTTCAAAATTAAGTAACGTTGTCTTTATTATTAAAAGGTATACTTATTTTAGATCCCCTATTTTATCAGTATTGTATTCTCTGTATTTTTTTTCAATTTCAATACAATACTTTTTTAATTTTATTATTTTATATAAATACTTATTTTATATCACATATACCTACTATTTGTTATTTAAGTTCAACTTTGCAAATAATTTTTAATAATTTAATTGCATTCATGGCCCTGATGGGAGTGTGGATAGTATTATAGAGAACTTGTGTATATATAAAATATGATATATAATAGAAATGCTTAATATTAAATAATATCACATTTGAATCCGTGGAATAATGAAAAATAATGTAATTAAGTAGAACAACAATAGTCTGCAAAATTCATATCACGATTCGGTGATTAATATGCAACATTACAAAAAAGGTCTTGAGATTTTATATTTATGGAAATGTTGAAATAGGAACAATTGTTTATTTTTTGTGATAAACATCATGAATATGAAACAATTACTTCGGAATTGTCGAAGTACAAACAATCGATTTTTTTTTTGTGATACGCATGAAGAATATGAGAAAACTACTTTTAAAATGACAAAGTCGCTAGACTTCTATATTGGACAATGATACTCGTATGCAGTTTCTAACAGGAAATTAACTCTACTTTGGATTATAAAGTAAAATATGAATAATTTTTGCAATTTTATATTGAGACGGCCAGTATTCAGTGGCAGTTTGAGTATCTTGTATTTTTCAATATTTATATAATGAAAAATATGTGCAATGGATTTTTTTATAAGATCATGTTTTTGAAACTTTATATTTTCTTTTTTATTGTAGCCAAGTTTAAAATCAAATATGCTTATATTATTTCATAAAAGAAAGAGATAGTGTATGAAAAAGGACAATAATTTGAAAGATGAAAGAGTCAGAATCATATTAGAATATAAATTTTTTCAATTTTTACATTACGCTCAAGTCGAAATCCTTGATGTTGTATATACCAAAAAAAATCGGTAAAAGTACTCTAGAAGTGCAGATCCTGTCCAGAATTACTTTCGCTTTTTCCACTGACCCCTTTGATCTTATTACTATTCTTTCCAAATATCCACGATCTGAAAGTGTAGATTTTTTATCTATTAATTACGAGTATATTGATAATGGTGCTCGGATTAGTGCGCATATAATACCATGCGCAGATAAGACCACTGTTAAAGTTAGGCTTTGGTCAGGACAATATGAGTGTCCAAAATGTAAACCACCTTGTGGTCTTCAGTGCATCAAATAAATGTTTGCGTAGATCTCTTGTGTACTTTATTCACCTGCTTTGCACATTGATAAATTTTTAATCTCTGCGGTAATGGATTTATTTATAATATATGTCACACTCCTTTTCATTCCATAAATATCGTAAGACCCGACTATGGGAGTTCATCATTATCACAGCTCCGATAAGTGTCCATAGGATATTCATAAATATAATGATTATTAGTCGGTTATCACACCAAGAGTAAAGTTGACCAGGCCGACATGTCACTTTATTGTGCTTAGTCGCGAACGTATGAATTGAAACGAAACGAAAGCTTCTTTAAAAACCTACCAATTTTTTTTTTTAATTTTCTTTTAAGAACCAATATTGATCAAGAATTCGGACATATTGGATCTGGACAGCACTTACGTGCTGCACAATTTCAGAGGAGTATCGAATAGCTGTCCATTTGTCGTAAAAGACTGTCTCATCGCCATGGTCTGAACTGACTACTCCATTTTTATCCATTAAATTATCAGAACTAAGACTATATTGCAAAAACTATATTGCGTAGTCGAGTGACTCTTCTCATGAATTTAGATATAATTAAAAATAATATTGTCATTTTTGACTGGTTGCTTATAAACATCAAGTTGCCAATTTTAGATACTCTAATACTGATATATAATAGCATAATGACGTAACTGAATATATAATTGATAAAAAAACAATTTTGTATTACCTCTAAATTCTATATTTAGTTAATCGATGCAGCAAAATTACTTGTCAAAATAGATCAGGAACGTGCTACAAAATGTTTATCTGCCATGTTTTGAAACGTGTTCGTATTTTTATCTCTATAACTTTAAATTTATATCTATGATGCACATTCGTTTTGTTCATGATATCACAGTAATAATTAATACCGCGGAATATTTGGATACAATGAGTGAAAATCTCGTTAGAGCTTTTGATCCTAAGCTAATAATGGAAAAAAAATGTATGTCGAATCTTAAGTAGCAACCAGGTTTGTGAAGGTTGGATTTGTATATTGGAATTTTCGTGACGAGTATGGTTAACCTGTATTTTATTTATGGGAGATATAAAGATGGAAATATTTTTTTCTCATTATTGTAAATTTAGCAAATCAATAATTATGCTTCCTGAGTCATATTGATAATGATTACTGACATCATTATGAATTTGAATTTTGATGAACCATCAATATACTGACTTCCGTTCATCACATTTTTATTTGCCGTTATGTCTGAATCTATGTAAAAAAAAGCCATGAATATCTATTTTTGGAGAGTTTACAAAATATTCCGGTTACACCGGTTGCATACTAACAGCAGTATTGTGGGGGGGGGGGGGATAAATAATATTTCCTAAAATAAAAAATATTTCCGCAATATTTCCTAAAATAATAAATATATTCGTATTAATAATAGCATGAAACTTTTAAATATTTGTAGGTACGTAAACTGCAATTACAATTAGGACTAACCTTTTCTACTGAACTCCAATTTTTACCTCTTTTTATCTTTTGTTGTTTCATTTTTTAGTAATTTATTATATTAATTTATTTTACAGATATTATTACAATGAAGTTAAGGCTCACAACAATTAAATTGTAATCACATCAAACTAAACCGACGATACAAAATCTTTTCTGCAATTTGAAATATTGCGCGCCACATTCCATTTTCTTATACATTGAATCAAAAATCTCAGTTATACTATTTTACAATAGTGGAACCTCTCGTGTTATAAAAACGTTATATGTTGATGTAATATTTTAATAACCTTTTCTTTTATATCAAACATTTCTATTTTGAACTCTGTACTCAAATATAAAAATATATTATTATTTTAAACAATAGCTGTGCCAGCGACTTCGTCCGCGTGGAATAGTTATGGAATAGTTACCCGATCTTGACAACGCGACATATCCAAATTTGATCACCATAAAAACGATTCTAGTGAGTTAACATTAAAAGATAGACAATATACTGTCGCGGACATTTTTTTTAGATCATTTTAAGAGGAATAATTCTTTCATACATATTTTTTTGGTATCAAGAACCGTTTTCGCAGCGCACGCAACGGAAGCCCTCAAAGATGAATAATTTTCATAGATTTTTCCACATTTTCCATTATTTCTTCGCTCCTATTAGTTGCAGCGTAATGTTATGTAGCCTAAAACCTTCCTCGATAAATGGGATATTCAATAAAAAAATAATTTTTCAATTCGAATCAGGAGTTCCAGAGGTTAGCGCGTTCAAACAAACAAACTCTTCAGCTTTACAATATTAGTATAGATTATTGTGAGTCAACCATAAAATATAGACATATGCTGTTGCGGGATGTTTTTTAGACAGTTTTATGTAGAATATTTCCGTCATACATGATTTATATATGACTTTAACCATTAAGACTACACACGCGACGGAAGCTAAAAAAATGGAGTTACTTCTCCCGTTTTCCCAAAATTTCCCTTCACTACTCTGCTCCTATTGATTGTAGCGTAATGGAAAGTATTCTATAACCTGCCCAGGAGTATGAAGAATAATTATACCAAGTTTCGTTAAAATCCGTCCAGTAGTTTTTGTTTCTATAAGAAACATACAGACTGACAGACAAAAATTTTACTGATTGCATTTTTGGCATCAGTATCGATCCCTAATCACCCCCTGATAGTTATTTTGAAAATATATTTCATGTACAGAATTGACCCCTCTACAGATTTATTATAAGTATAGATAACAAATATTTTGTGAAATGGAACGTTACGTCAAATAAGAATGAATGATTGAATGGTGTAATGACATTTGGCTGTTTCTATCTATGATTACGATTAAACCAGGGACGATCCTTAGTACTAAATAGTTCTTGATTGGTTCGACATTTGTAATAAGAATGCAATTTAGTCCGAGGTTCAACTTTAATACCGATTAAACCAAGACTTAGTTCCTCTTATTACAAAAACTTTCCAAGAACCAGGTTTAAACCAGAACTACTAAGTCTAGGTTTAATCGGTATTAAAGTTAAACCTCGGACTAAATTGCATTCTTATTACAAATCTCGAACCAATCAAGAACTATTTAGTACTAAGGATCGTCCCTGGTTTAATCGTAATCATAGATAAAAACAGCCAAATGTCATTATATCATTGAATCATTCATTCTTATTTGACGTAACGTTCCATTACACAAAATATTTGTTATGTTTAAAATGATAATATTTATTTTTATATTTAAGTACAGAGTTCAAATAGAAATTGTTTGATATAAAAGTAAAGGTTATTGTAATATAACATCAAAATATAACGTTTTTATAGCACGAGAGGTTCCACTATTGTAAAATAGTATAACTGAGATTTTTGATTCAATGGACGTATGTACGAAAAAATGGAATGCGGCGCGCAATATTTCAAATTGCAGAAAATATTTTGTATCGTCGTTTTAGTTTGATGTTATTACAATTTAATTGTTGTGAGCCTTAACTTCATTGTAATAATTTCTGTAAAATAAATTAATATAATAAATTACAAAAAAAAATGGAACAACAAAAGATAAAAAGGGGTAAAAATTGGAGTTCAGAAGAAAAGGTTAGTCCTGATTGTAATTGCAGTTTACGTACCTCCAAATATTTAAAAGTTTCATGCTATTATTAATAGATTTAATATAAATGTTTTAAAAAAGAAAGAGTGGGAAAATGTTGCCGATAAGTAAGTTTTGATTGTTTGCATCCAATGAAAAGATTATTTCTTTTACCATGTTTATTGTGAGGGTGATATAACAAGTGTATTCATTTCCTTAAATAGATTTAAAGAAATAACTAGGAAACTGGGAACTGTAGATTAAGTTGGCTTGGAAGAGAATGAAGTTAGCAGCCAAAGTCAATTTGTCCCACCACAATAAAGAAAATTATTTAACGGGAGGTGGTAGTAAGGCCCCATCGCCTTCTCCTGAAGACTAACAGATCATGGCAATTGTTCCTCACGACTTTCTCATGAATGTAAACGACTTTAACAGTGAAGTAATCAAATATTACAAACTAAGTGCTGCAGAACCTATTTTAAATATGTATGGTTAGATCCTATCACCTTTATACAAACAATTATAATAAAATATACTAATATGGAACTTATTTTCAGATTGTAACTATCGGCCTGCCTACCTTTTTTTTTTTTTTTTTTTTTTTTTTTTTTTTTTTATTGCTAAAGTTGACAAACAAGCAGGCTGCCCACCTAATGGTAAGTGGTAACAGTCGCCTATAGTACATGTGGTTCCCACGAGATTCGCAGCAAATCTGCAAACCTCATAAGAACCACAGTGTACGTTGCCAACTTGTGACATAAGATGTAAAGTCACAGTACCAGTAATTTCACTGCCTATCTTACCCTTCACGCCGGAACACAGCAAAGCGAACCCTGCTGTTTGGCGGCGGAAATAGGTAAGACGGAGGTACCATGCAGACGACCCTGGTACAGAGTCTACCTTATAATTATTCAGTATATGATAGTATTAACTAGATGATTTGACAGCAATCTGTGATTGTTTAAACTGATCTCAAGAATAATATAGTTTTTTAATTTAATTGTAATGCTGTTTTGTGTTTTTGTAAATAAAAGGTATTTTATATAATTAGCTTTCTTTATTTAATTTTACTAATGTCATATTTGTCAAACCTGATTGATAAATATATATGCTAATTTATCTCACATACTGCTATTGAATATTCAACAGTATAATAATAAACTTTTATAACTAACTTAACATATACTATTCAAAACACATTAACACATCAGTTCTCTTGTCAGTGTCCCTTCTGGATACATAAACCTCATCTAACAATTTCCAGCTTTTTCTGTCCCTGGGATCTTAGCGCATAGGGGGCCGGCAAATTCTTGCAGACCATCTAACAGCTTTCTGTGTGGTCTTCCTGCTTTCCTTTTCACATTCAGTGTGGGAGTACATTCAATGATATTCCTGGTCCATATATAATTTCCGTCTGTCAATACATGATCAGTTCATCTCCACTCCAATTCCTTGACCTTTTCCAAGATGACATCTAGTTTGGTAGTCTTCCTAAGCTCTGTAGTCCTTTTTTTGTCCTTCCTTTTAAAGTCCAACAAACTCTGCTCCATACTTGTTGTAGTTTTTTTATGTCAATATTGGAAAGTTGCATATATTGACCATTTTTGTATTGCCATCCAGAAGAGTACCATCTTCAAAATATCTTTTAATGACCAGTATCTCTTCCATACGCTTGTAATTCTCTTATCTACTTCATGTTCCATCTGGTCTTTAAAAGATATAAATAATTCCAGGTAAATAAATATTCAGTAATATATTTACCTGATACAATACACATATCAGATAACCAGGGTAATCACTATCGCCTAAAAGTACATTGGAAAATGCACCTGCCTCAAAACTTTGCTTCAAACGGCACCCCCGATAAATTCTTGAATCATCAAGACTTCCAGATCTTCTAAATCTATGATATCAATTGCGTTCATGTCCATCTTTAACGATTTATTTAATTTAACACTAAAAAGATTGCTGCGAAATCACAATACTTGCTGAATTTTGAGGTTAGTACCAAAGATAAACTAGGGGTCACAGAGGTTTAACTTTAGTACCATAGATGATCCGTGGACTAACGATAGTCTTCGTTTTGTAATACAATTTATTTGTGTTCATGGTTTAAACATAGCACTAAACCTGGTACTATATTTAGTCCACGTTTTGGAATAAGGGGGAGTAGCTCTGGATTAAGCCTGGTTCTTGGAAAGTTTTTGTAATAAGAGGGAATATGTGTGTATGTCTTGGTATTAAAATTATAGTATGTTAAGTCGATAATGTTTAAATTAAAATGTACACGAAAAGACAATAAAGATTTTATTGCTTAAGTCGACGTGTAAGACTCTTTTCTTTCCTCGTATATTGGTTTTCTTGTAATGTGAAAATAAAATTAACACATTTATGTATTACAAACGCGAAATTTTGTATGGGTGGATGTTTGTTGCTATTTCACGTTAAAACTACTAAGTTGATTTAATGAATCGTTACAATAATATGGATACATCAGAATTACATAATTCACAACGTATAAAGATATACGCGACGCTAATTTAAGTTACTCGAAATACTAATCCGGCGCAGACGAAGTCGCGGGCTCCAACTAGAACAAAATAATTTGAGTACTGTACTCACCGAAGTCTTTCTTGACAAAATGTTCTTGCATCTGTATCCATGCAACCAGGATATCTATAACATCACCCATAGCACCAGGCTTGTCTAAGTTGTACTGTTTCCGTATTATTTCCAATGTGTCAGTGCGAAATTTGCAAAGAGAATTATCTTCTAGCGAATCCATTGCTATTTAACTTGTATTTATTGGGAATTAAAAGATTTAAATTTCAACTCGAATGCCTATAAAGTTTGACTGAATAATTAACTTTGAAATTAAAGGTTACGTTTGTCTTGCTGCGTCTAAGACGAACGTGTGCATGGGCATGTCTAGCCTAGTGTAGCTATAAATACAGTAATCATTAGGAAAAAACTTGTTTGTCCTTGAAAATTGATTCAGTCTCAGATTATTTGGCTACTATTAGATTCTGTATTTTGTGACTTCTGTAGTTTCACTGGTATATGGTGCGATTATATAGGATTATATATAAAGATTGGCAAAAACTATATCAAAAATCAAAAATTTATTTCTGAAATTACCTCCCTGATCTGCTAAGACCATACATAGTGTGGTAAGTGCTTAAAGGGCAATCATTAATGTACTTACGTAAACCTTTCAAACGTACTAATTTTACAAGCTTTTATGACGTAAATGTAAATAAAATGAAACCATTAAACTGTGCTATGCAAATCCTCGCCTAAGTGTTTTCACGATGTTTTTGTTACATAACATAAGAAATTCTAAGTAGATGTAAAAACTTCGTGGAGTCGTGAATAAAAATGTCCGAGTTCCTGAAAGCCCTAGGATTTACATAAGATTTTACAACTTCTTACGAGACTTGGGAAATTTCGTATTAAATGGAGCAACAACAATGAAACACCACTAACTCCTAGGCCTGACCATAATTTAACAGAAAATTTACTGCAGGTATTTAAACCTAGTTAAGCCGTCAAATGCCTTCACAATCTTTTTTTATAAATTCGATTCATCTATGATTAGAATATATAATAAAATCTCAAAAGGTATTAAGCGACTAAACGATATTTTTTTTAATACAACGCTTATAAATGTTAAGCAAGCAATGTAACTATTAACGACTTTTGAAAATAAATAACTTTTAGGGATATAGTATATTGTTGTGTTGTGTGGTGAAAGTTTAAAATTTGTAAAAATATTTGCAAAACATTGATTGCAAGCTGTTAAGTTCATTCGATATACATATAAGTATGTAACTACGTAGTTAGAGTTTGTGTATATTTGGCATTATTATAATGCCTCAGTATCAGTATAGTGCGCGAAGTGAAGAAGAAAAGGTGAAGTATTTACGATTAGGGTAATCATAATAGAATGCCACTGCCAATATCTGCAGGTTTTTTTTATGGCAGCGAACGAGCGAACGGATCACTGATGGTAAGCGATAACCGTTGCCCATGGATACCCGCAACACCAGAGAAGTCACAGACGCGTTGCCGGCCTTTTAAAAAGGAATAAGGGGGGAAGGGGCGTTGGGCCTCCGGTACCCTCACTCACTCGGCGAAACGCAACGCAAGCGCTATTTTACGCCGGTTTTCTGTGAGGCCGTGGTATCACTCAAGCCGGCCCAATTCGTGCCGAAGCATGGCTCTTCTACGGTAGATTAAGAAAACGTACGTACGAAAACGTACGAACGATGAAACGTTACGGTTTAATGAATATATAAAATGGAAGAGCAAAAACATATGATACCTTGATGCAATGTTGCCCATAAAAATTAATAATATTTATTGATAATAAATACATGTTTGCAGCAACAAATACTCGTTTGTCAAATATTTGTAAAATTTTATGGGTCTCTTAGTTAAGAGATCGTTATTGCCGTTGGCGACTAAAAGAGTTTACCATGACTTGCCTCAACAAGGAGGTGGAAAACTTTAAGCATAACAAATAATAAACAACCCTTTATGGAACTTAAGGTTATCAAGATTGATATATAGGCAATTTTGAGTAGTACTACTAGTAAACAAGTAGCGTTAATGCATCAATCAATAACAAATTCTTTGACATGAATCTTTTAGTCATAAAAAGTTACAGCAAAAATAATCTCTGTAAAGTATGTCAATACTACCAATGAATAATTTTTGTTATTTCAAACTTTGACCAAACAGCAAAATTGTATGTATTTTTATCAATACATCATTATATTTAATAAAAATGATGTATTTAAAATATTTTCCAACACAGCCCAAACATGGAAGCGCAGGTTTATTGTGTACACGAGTCAAATTATAAGTTATTATGTTATTATTATTACTAGTGTAAGCATTTAGTAATAAGTATTTCTTAAAAAAATATTTTAATTTATCTTTTATCGGTTACAGTAGGTACCTGTAAATCATTAGGTAAATCACTGAAAGATTAAAGGTATTAAGTAATTCAATTTGCTACAGAAACGCGCTTTATTAAATTTAGACAAAACGCTTTTTGCGTTCTTATTGAGATATATTTAGACACGTAATATCATTTCAAATTTCAGATATTATGAAATAAATATCCCAAAAAATACATTTACCTGTAGAAAGTAGCCAAGACGCACACTGTCAAAAAGTTATCATGTAGAGCCAAGCCTATATATATTATATATATATATATATATATATTTTTTTTTCTTAATACAATTACTCTGCAAAGTCGCGGATCGTAGTTACAGATGCAGAGCGAAGATCGTAGTTAGAAATTCGCATTCATCAAAAATAAGCTTCTACTAAGGCTGGAAGCTTCAATTGTGAATGTAGTGAAATGTCCAAATAGCTCGTATCGGTTTTAAAATATTTGCTCCCGAGTTGCTTGCTATTCTCACAAGCGCAAGATTCCCTCTGAGCATCAGCCATGGCTTAAATTCTTGGAAGTAAGCTAATGTGCAGTCAAAGTCTAATATAAATGGCACTGACCCTACTATGTCTTGGCTCCTGGCTTCCGATTTCTTGTAGGGCAGATAAATTTTAAATGCGATATATCCAGTGGTGGAAGAATGAGTCGGGCGCCGTCATAGCAGTCTCTCCTACCGCATGGTGCAGGTACTGACCGGACATGGATGTTTTGGTTACTATCTGCACAAGATCGCTCGTCGGGGGAAAACGCCGCAGTCTTACCACTGTGACGCTTCCGACTATACTGCTAACCACATACTACTATAGTGTATCATATACATATTGTTTGAAATACATCAAATACATTTTTGTTTGCTATATATTAAGATGGAAGGTTGTTGTAGTTTCGAATAAAACAAATTTTAATATTTTTTATATTAATGCTTTAATATTCAAGCCTCTGATCCCATAGATTTTTAATCGTTTACAATTTTACAAATTATTGGCTTATAGATAATAAAATATCTTCAATAAAACTAGATTCTACAAATAACAATTATTTAATCCACTCTCAAAGTTCTGAAAGTGCCCGGAGTTCCCAAGTATTGATCATTGAAGACAGCGGTTTGTCTCAGAGCTTCATTTGTCTTAGCAGTGTATATATCTTTAATATATGAC
Organism: Scirpophaga incertulas; assembly: GCA_036419045.1. NCBI lineage: Eukaryota > Metazoa > Arthropoda > Insecta > Lepidoptera > Crambidae > Scirpophaga > Scirpophaga incertulas. Next base: position 10,508,241 of record CM071646.1, read on the forward strand.
ATAAATTCTTCAGTACTGATCGTATCCAAGTAAGTTTCTGTAAAGAATATACTTATATGTTATTAAATTGCTTTGAAAATGAAAGATCAGCTACTACGCAACGGATCACGGGGGTAGATATTTTGTATTGTATCCCTTTTTATTGTATCACAGAACATACAATAGTTTGTCCCGGCGGTCTGGCTGGTAAGTTTGTGACTGCACCCACGGATACATGATAAAAGTCCTAGTGTGGAACGATATTGAAATTGTGTAAATTGTAAATTTAAAAAAACATGCCATTGAATTATTTACTAAAAGAGCGTTCTTTGGTATTGATTAAGAAGAATACTTTAATATTATAATATTATTAGTAGTTAATAGGAAAAATACATCGCTTACATACACCCAATTCTAAAAGGGTGTCCAATGCAACCAGTCAAATTACAATTACGATAACGTCTTTGCTGTTAAAAATTATAAAAGATCATCAAGTTAATATCTGATTAACTGTCAGCAATACGAATTCTATCACAGACGCTCAACTGGTGACCTTAAAGTTTATCTAACAAACCATTGAGCAGAAACCTTGAAAGGTGAAGCTCTCTTCGCTGGACTACACATCGTGAAGACATTCGATAAAGTGAAGAATTATGATAATAATCTTGCGAAAATACCATCGTGAGTTATCTCCGAGGTACTCTACTCTACAAAAAGCTACGAGTAGCTTCTTGGATAATTACAGCTGACAGTCATCCCACGCTGGCAACACGGGTGATACAACTTGTACAACTTGTATCTGAATTCGAAAACTCTAAGGTGTGTTTCAGAATGCGGTGCAAAGAACTTAGTTAAGTTAGATCCTACGATAACACAATTGTATGTCTTCACTGTGAAAATGGAATCATTTACTGCGATGTTTTAGTTTCAGAGAGGCGCCTTCGCCCATCCAAGTATATTAGGACTTTCGGTGTGGAAATTTCAGGAAATATCAGCTACAGTACAGAGGACAAAAAAAAATTGATTGTCTGTAGAACTCCGTCTACTGCCGATATTTGAACGTGACAACGTCTATTACATGGTATTTTTTTCTGGGTGCAATGAAATTATTTAAAATAAAGTAATGTATAACATTTATATTTTTATTTAATAGTTTGTTTAAATTTTCTGCTTCTGAAGTTATACATAAATTAATTATTATGAGTAATGTGCACTTGCACACTAAATACAATAAGCATATGATTGCACATACATATGAACATACATTCATTCATCTTCATACAGAAGTTTATAGTTACAATAAAATTAAGCGTGGACTCCGTGTGGCGTCAGATTCGGCCGTTACGGTGTTTTCGAGCATGACTCCACGCCGTACCAATTTAATAGACGTTGTCACGTCAAAAATTGGCAAGCAAAATACTATATGTTCTGAATAGGTTGAAGCAGTACATCACGTTCAGTGACACATAGCTCAAATTCAGATGAATATAGAAACTATTTGTGAGCAATAGTGAGGGTTAGAACTTATAAATATCACTTACGATCCATCCTGCTTAACTCATTGCAATGACGTTTTCCATATCATCGATAGAATATTACGGCCTCAACATAGACCTTACGATAATGGAGAGTTTGGTTCTCTCTGTGTTGTTTATAGGATCTTTAAAGGAGAGTTTCCTGAGAAACTGTTTGAAATGGTGCCTTCGTTAACTATTTACCATCGCATCAGTCACTACTGCAATACAGCTTACCCATATCACCTGGAATCGATCTGGTCTAGAAAAGTTTGTGGTTTCACTACTCATTTCTTCCGTATTTGTGCAAACTCTGGAACGTACTTCAAGTCACAAGCAGCTTGAAGCATTTGAAATTTTTCAATATTTCCTACTTAAAACTAGGCTTAAAAAGAGTATTTCTCTCCAAGTAGACAGTGACTTAGCTATGCCCCTGAAATTGCAGATGTTTATGAATTGTAACTACCACTTACCACCAGGGCGCCATTTGTTCTAGCCACTAACCGCAATAAAAAAATCAATTTTATGTTACTTACGATGAAGTTCTTTTTTAGATGGACCTAGACCACCATACTCCTTTGGGAGAATCTTTTTGTCTACAAATTCATAAATGGATTCAATATTACTGTGAACATAAATACGATTTCTGAGTTTTTCGCTCATCATTTGTTTCAGTATCGAAGTAAAGACATGGATAACCTTGGAACTTGATATCAGGTGTATCGCTTTCAATCTTATCCCGTAACTTTTCTGTAATGAATGAGAGAAATTGTTTCAGTCAGATAAACATTTTCTTTGATTGAGAAAATCAATACCTAATTGCAGATGAACAATTTAAATACCTACTTAAAGGTACTTATTTATACATCTAAAATATTGAATTACAAACGAATGCTAACACAATGTACAATACGTCAAGTATCATAGCAAGAATGTTCTCATTGTTGAAGTAGTAATTTCTACTAGGAAATCTAAAGGATAACGTGATAGTTTTTATATGATCAGATGCAGGAATACAAATATGTTCACTACCTCATCCCCTTTTAAAATATTGTCTGTTTATGGAGTGAACGGCACGCTGATACGAGCACTGAAATCACTTTATGAGGGTTCCAGTGCTTGTGTCAGGATAAACGGAGCTTACCCAGACTGGTTTAGCATCCGTCAGGGTGTTCGACAGGGATGTGTGGCTTCGCCGTGGCTGTTTAACCTATTTATAGACGATTGCTTGAAAGATTTGAAAGATAGTGAGTATGGACTAATAATGAATGAGTTGATCATCAAATGCCTCCTATACGCCTATGATCAAGTTTTATTTTCATCGTCGGTGAAGGAGTTGCAAAACGATGGTGCTTTAACAAGCAAAGGAATGAAAGTGAATGTAAGTAAGACGAAAGTAATGGTTTTTGAAAGAGAAGAATGTATGACAAACTATGATATTATGATTGAGGGACGAAAAGTAGAACAAGTGAAAGATTTGTATATTTGGGTTCACAGTTTACGAGAGATGGCAAGTGTGGTGGTGATATTGAAAGAAGAGTTTTGAAAGGGAATCAAGTAAATGGGGCACTTCATAACTTCATGAATAGCCAGAATGTATCACAAAGAGCACGACTGGCTGTGCATGGAGGCGTGTTGATCCCCACATTGATCTATGGTAGTGAATGTTGGGTGTGGCAGAAGAAACATGAAAGTGGGAATAATGCTGTGGAGATGAGAAGCTTGAGAAGTATAATTGGAGTGAATCTGACGGACAAAATCAGGAACAGTGTGATAAGGGAGCGATGCGGCGTAGTTGAAGATATAGTGAAAAAGATAGAGAAAGGGATGCTTAGATGGTTCGGCCATGTTGAAAGAATGAATGAAGGAAGATTAACGAAAGAGATACACAAGGTAAGAATGATAGGACGAATCGGTGCAGGTCGACCTAGGCGGACATATCTCGATCAAATCGAAGATGTCCTAAAGAAAGGCCGGGTCAAGACGCATGAAGACGCTCATGAAAGTGGAGGAAGCAAGAGAAGTGTGCCAGGATCGTAGCAAGTGGAGAGAGGTGGTCTCTGCCTACCCCATTGGGAACAAGGCGTGTTTATACGAATAATTAGTCACTAAACAATATGGTACTTAGTTATTGTTATGGAGTTAACCATATAGAAATCTTTATGGTTGTGTGATTCGAAACTTCTTTTGATATATGCATATGAAGTACGGAAAACAGTTTTCACGCATTGTAATTCGGTTGTATTACTGGTCGGAGTACTGGGATATTAAGGTAACTAAAATACTTTATTGAGTATTTATGAACAGTTATTTAGAATATTTTTCACAAACATAGGATCCTTTTAATAATACGAGTATATATGTATAGCGAATATAATTAATTCAAAAACGGTTTGTCCATTTACAATAGAAAATGTCGTAGATACACTAATCATTACTTCTAACGATATAAAACCTACTTATAAGGCACTCCACGGAACTATTCGGTGAATTCGGAAGTTTTATTTATACGTCTATTAAAACTGCTCGAGATCGATGAATCCTATGCATGTCAGAACTGACTATAAATTCAACTCATATATTATTAAAACGTTAAAATTGTTCAACAGTTTATCGTGCGTTAGACTCTCCCAGACTTCGAGCTTATGACAATTTAAAGTTTAGTGCAACGCTCGCGTGGAACACTCGCTTCTCGTTCTCGTTTGACACAAAACAGATATTTTATATAACCTAAAAAAATTTGTTCCGGTCTGGGTGTATGTGCTCGTGAGTTTCCTTTGTTTATGACTGCACCCACGATACAGGGTATAAATACTAGAGAACCCTCCCACGTTTTTGAAAAAAAAAATGTTATTTTTAATTAGCTTATTTAATAAGCATGTGCTTATCTAATTAAAATAAAAGTATAATAATTCTAGATATCATCCTATCCCATCATGGATTTCTAATACATCGTGTATAGAATTTTAGAAATATTATTGAAAAGAATGTTAATGTAATAAGTAATTACTTACAAGAATTATATCTAGGAACTGTCTCATCTCGACAAGATCCATACACTTCATCATTTCCATTAAATTGGTACTCGAGTAATCGACTACAGCGATAAGTCCATCGGAGTAATCATAATTGCTTAAGTATTCAAAGAGCTGCAAAAATACAAGTGAAATTAAATAATTTAATAATAAGTTTTATACTAATAGCTGAGACTATCACATGTTAATTAGGAGCTCCGCGGTTAGATCCAAATATTTTTCTGTGTAAGTTGGTCAGAAGGTTTCTGATCCTGCCTTTGGCTGTTGGTGATCTTGTATTACAGTAAAATTACGTTTTTTTTAAAAACGCATTTTTATCAATCATAACTTAGGTTATCTAAACCCTGAAGTTATTTTTTAGTAATCTAGTACTTGCTAATCAATTTTTATCTAATACTTTCCTGGTCGGATCAGAAAAAGTCTGCGGAAGTCAACCAGCACAAGACGCACAATAACCCAATCATGAGGCTAAGTGCTGATAAAAGTCCAACGAAACTAATATTCCTGGCCGTAGACGGCCGTTGCAACTTCAAGATCAGATTCGTTTAGGTAACGTGAGAGCTTTGTTAGTGCCTCAATCCTCAACGCCTAGGTCAATCTCCAGGACTGCAGAGTCATCAAGTGTTTGGGAGTAGGGACAACGCTACTCAAACGCTACACTAGAGGCTCGGACGCTTAAGTCCGTTGTGTAGTGGGGGTAATCTACCCCCTCGGTAGGGATATGACCAAGTACTAAAGGCGTTTGGCATTACGTTAAGAATTTCATCCAGGTCTTCGCAAATTTATTCTACGAGTGGTGCATCTGGGTTCTATTTTATTGTTGAAGTTTTGTTAGTGGTAGAATATTTGTTTATTTGCAAGTTTCAGCAGATCGGGAGGGTCTATGGGAACGTTTTAGGTTTACGAACATTATTCGAGGCAATTTCATTGTAGGTGCAATGAATAGATTGTTTCACAAGCGGATTTGGGTAAAAAAAGCTGCTAACTTGCTAAATTTACTTTACGTTGAGTATGATATCTTTGATATATGCTTCGATAGATTAGAGGTAAATATCGTATTGAAGGCTAATCCAAACAATTTTTTTCTGTACATTTGTAAAATATTTGAAACTAAATCTAACTTGGAGCTTTAATAAAAACTAGCCATATTTATATTTGAAGAGCTTATAAAGGGCACTTTGAGTGGATTAACTTTTACTTTGATAAAAAGTCAGTAATATTAAAAAAAAATAAACATTCACCAAAGTCTTCACAACGTAAGACTGGTTTAGCAGATGCCATCCCTTTAATTTATCCGTCGAAATGATATACTTTTGACAGATATATAAGACCTGTCAAAACGAGCTTGTTAATTTATGAATATTCTACTATAAAATATATATACATCCAAATATAGAAAGTATAGAATGCTATGAAACCTGTTTATGTTATCTATGAACAAGTTTGTTTGCAGTCTCCTCTTTATTTGTTCATCAACCTGGAAGTGTGACAATAACCTTCAACTCTTGATAAATAATCAGAAAATGAATAATTGTTGACATTCTAATACATAATTTTAAATATTATCATTTATCACTTTAATTAGCATTAAAATAAAATGAGTACAAAGATAAACTGATATCAAGCATAACTATGACAATATACATACATATATAGATCGCAAATATAAATTTGTTAGAAGTTCAGATGTAAACGATTGCCCGTAATTCTTCACTACATAAACTCTTTCATGTTGTTCGGTGAGGTTCGGCAATATGAAGTCTTCACTAGAAAAAAAGAAAAGTTTTCGCTTGTCTTAAAAATGTATAATTCTATTTCAAATATATTATATATAATAATTATATAAAATAATTGATTATCTCAGTTGTCGAGTGGTTAGTTCGAGCCCTGATGAGGGCAAATGCGTTTGTTGATGAATGCGAGCACTCGTGGTTGTTAATATATATTTTTACTAAATACACAGGAACGTAAGAAATGGATTGATTATACCATCTCTTTCCTTATTTGTTTTGTTTTGTTTTAATTAGAGTTTTGTTATCTTATATGACAAATATTTATTTAATTGAATATTGAAAATAACCTATTTTATAATATAATTTTATATCACTAGATATATTATTGACTAAGCTTATGTTATATTAATATATTTCAATTTTCATACATAAACGAATGCTGATATAGCCTTACTAAACCGGACTAAAGTAACCTGTGTAGGCTATAAAAAGCTATAGCATTTTAAATTAGTTTCTAGTAACTGAAGTGAGTTCAAAAAATGTTTCCTTTACTATATGAGTACTATAATTATAGGTCTCCCCCCTCAGACTTGTGAACCAATGGCGCAGCATCTTCAACGTGAAAAAGTGACCGTAAAAATCATAAAAAATAATATAAAAATCGAAGAATAAATTTTTGATTTTGATATACATATTATGCTATGTTTAGTGTGAAGATATAAAGCGATTACCGTATCCAATGGAGGCGTCCCTAAGGATGTACGAGTGAACAACAGGTGTGTCGCTGGCTTTTAAATAAGAATATATGCTGTTTTCAGTCAATTGCTCGATCACAATCTCAGATCAATTCTACATTAATAGTCATTACTATGATAAGTACGAGTATTATTATTTTTTAATTAGCATTACTGCATGCAATGCATTACTGCATTAAAGACATAGTTTCTAATCCCACCTGTATAGAAAATGTTTGATTGTATTATATAATGAAAGTAACTTTTATTAATTTTGGTTATAATTTTAATATAATATAACCGTCATGTTGATACCAGTTTAAATGTCAGTGCAGTAGTTGACGAAACGTCATAAAGATTTAAAATTATATAATATTACAACACTTTTATTAATTTTAAAATAAAATGAAAACATAAGTGTCGTTTCTTTTATTTTCAGGAGAGATATTTAATTTAAATTTAATATTGTTTTTCTTCTTTAATTAAATTTGTATTATATTATCTATAAAACTCTTATTTACAGAGCAACGCACATGTTTTTCTAATGTAAGTGTGTTTCTCACTTATACCAATATATAAGTGAGAAACACACTTATATATATTATTATAAAAAGTTTAATTAAAATCCATTCAGTAGATTTTACGTGAGAGTTACAAACATCCATCCATACAAACATTTGTGTTAATAATATGATAAAAAAATATATTTGAATGACTTTGTAAAAGTGTATGTGTGTAATACAAATGACAATAGTCTTAAAGATAGAAGAACTAGAACCAAATCAGAATAATATATATATTTTTTACATTACGCTCAAGTTGAAATCCTTGACGTTGTATATTGCAAAGAAATTCGGTGAAAGTACTCTAGCGGTGCAGATCCGGTCCAGAATTAGTTTCGCTTTCTCCACTGATCCCTTTGATCTTATTATTATTCTTTCCAAATATCCTCGATCTGAAAACATTGATAAGTTACATACAATGTATAATGATAACGATGCTGAGACGCTTGCGTGTTGGTTAAACATTGTTACTATTGGGCTACTTTGGCCTAGGTGCAATCTGTATCCCACCAGAGTGAGCTTATACATGTGGTGAGGCGTCTGACATAATGCAAGTGCAGCGCGTCTTTTCGGTGACCATTTTCATTCTCATCTAATTGCATCGGTCAATGAGTAATCTGCAAGGCGCTAAGATACAATTTCAGCAATAAAAATACCTCATATATCAGTGAACGAAACTTTAAAGCCAATAGAATTCAAGATTCCCCAAAGTACTTAATTTAGTAAATCTGTCAACAGGTTCATAGCATGTACCCTTCGATCATTATGATCGAAGCATGTACCCATTATTTTAACGTTTTCATCCTAGATCTAGTAGAGTTTCGATTGCAATGTTGCACTTGGAGCCTTGACTCAAACTCATTTGGAAGTTTCTATTGGGAGGGATGTAATAATATTCTGGTTTGACTTATAACTTCTTTTTTGATTTCAACAATAGCACTGATAGAGTTAAGGTGGTTTAACTCTATCAGTGCTATTGTTAAAACTATATTAAGGTATCTCCTAAATATACTAGAGATGTCTTCATGGTATTTGTGATATTTGAGCTTATTCTCAGAAAAAGTAGAAGAAAAGTCACAGATATGATGACCTTTTTTAGTTCAAGATCAATCATAGGTATCGACGAGAGATAGGCATGGTTGTCTCCTTTGATGATCTACATATCAAACGATCCTAGCTAATTCAGCAACATTCAGGTACTTTTTAGAATATTTTTTTTTAACTAATGTTAACTATTTTATTTAGAAAATCCATAATGGCAATATACTGATTAAATTGATTAACTTAGCCAACTATGTGAATAGATAAATATACTTTTGCGTTGGATATTGGTAAGTACGAGGAGATTCCAATTAAATATAAAATAATTGACCCCAACCTTTTCGCGATTTTGATGAAGTTATTAAAAAAGTTACTGCTTATGCTGTCACATATTATTATGCAGTTAAAAAAGTTATTACAAATAAGGCAAAATAGAAAGGAAACTAATTTATCTTCGCTACTTACCGAAGTCTTTCTTGACAAAATGTTGTTGCGTCTGTATCCATGCAACCAGGATATCTATAACATCATCCATAGCACCAGGCTCGTCCAAGTTGTATCGTTTCCGTATTATTTCCAATGAGTCAGGACGAAATTTACAAAGAGAATTATCTTCTAGCGAATCCATAGCTATTGATCTTGTTATATATAACTGATTTGGATTCCAAATTTAGTGAATATCAAGTTTTCGTAAAATATTTTATTTTGAATCAAACTAAAGGTCGCAAGACTTCTGTCTGTAATAACACGTCCAACAGAAGCATGTGCATTGTCAACGCTTAATGTAGTCTCAGCTACACATATAAACAGAGCAAACACTGAAAAAAAAAATCTAGCTTAGCCTTGACCAGTTAATAAGCGTCATATTTTTAAAATTTATATTCTATTGTGTTCTGCATTTTGCAACTTTTATTGTTTTAGCACGTAACAATGGACTCGTTGTTAGAATAAGGGTAATTGACTAGGTAAGATAAATAATGAGAATAGGGACAGGAATACGCTTAGATACAAAATGTGAGATTGTTAAGTCTCTAAATATGGTGATATAGAATTTGTTTTTCTGTTGCAGATAAGTGTTGATAAATTTTTGCATTTTTGTTGATTAAATCTGCAATTTTACTCTTATACAATTTTGCACTTAAAATCATATAGATTTTCATAAGATTTCAGATAATGTATAGGTATCCAAATTAATAAACGAATTTGAATGGAAACACATACATAGCACATATATTCTTGACTATCCCAACTAATATTATAAATGCGAAAGTGTGTTTGTTTGTTTGTTTGTTACCTCTTCACGCTTAAACTACTGGACCGATTTCAAAAATTCTTTCACCTTTGGAAAGCTACATTCTCCCCGAGTAACATAGGCTACTTTTTATCCCGGAAAAATCGACAGATCCCACGGGATGCGCAATAAAGGCTTCGCTCAAAAACTACTGCACAGATTTTTATGCGGTTTTCATCAATAGATAGAGTGATTCTTGAGGAGTTTTGCGGCATTTTTTATCTCGGAAAAACGGATAGTCCCACGGGAAGCGCGATAAAATCTTCGCACCATAAACCGACTTCCGCGTATATGTAGCCGTGGGCAAAAGCTATGACCCTTAACCCTCTATACACCCAATCCCGAAATCCACGCGGGCGAAGCCGCGGGCAGAAAGCTAGTTACTTTATAATTTTAGTGTGTTAAAATGAGAAAAAATTATTAGTATTTTGAAAGATTTTATATGCCAGTCCGACATTCTGTTATTCTAAAGTATTCTTATAAACATATTTTAATTAATCAATGTTCTTTTGACTGCTTTGCAATTAAAAGGTATTTACATAATAACGTGTCATATTAATGATATATTAATATAACATATTGAGCGGCAATGTTATTAAATAACGTGACGTTCCATTTAGATTTAATAGTATAACTCTGTTTTTTTTTTTTTGTTCCCCTGAGGAAAATGCTTTAAATTGCATACCCCGGCTGTGACGAGCCGGGGTTATGTGGGGCTCTCCTCCCCAGAAGGGGGAGGCCTACCCACTAAAAACCTCAGGGATGGCCTTCCTCAGGCATGTAGGAAGCCCCCGGGAACAGCAAGCCACCTCCGGGAACCCCCAGCCTCCGCTCCCCTGCCTAGAGGGGAGCCCTCCTCGGGGGAGGCTACTACCTCCCCCGGTCTCCTCCACCGACGACGCCCCCCGGCCACGGAAGGGGCGTGGTCCATCCCGGGTCGCCGTCGCAGTCGCGACTTCCTCGCGCCCGCCGGCGACCCGCGGCGGTAATAGTATAACTCTATGCTCTATAATGGTATCAATAATAGTACTAACTTACATTATTATTTTAATTATTTTAATCACATTGCAAACATTGAACGAAATATTGATATCTTTACAAAATATTCTGTTATGTTAAGAGAGAGAGAGGGAAAATACATGAGGTGTTTGCCATTTGAAAGAATGAAAGAATAATTCAAAAAATCGTTTTTTCGGCACACACATAAAACTTAATATAAGCACATTGGAAAAATATAAAAAATAATAATTAATTAAATAGTCAGTTTGTGACAACCCCGAATAGGACACCAACTCAGCATTATGATACCGTCAGGTTAGACAGTAGCGCTGGTATTCTGTTGGAGTTGTTGTTTTATTACTCATTTGTCGAAACAAGATGTTCGGATAGTAGTCGGAGAGGACGTGGCATTGTAGTGTGTTTTGTGAGAAACCAGCAATGATCGGCTCGTGAGTACTAGGTTTTTGGGGTTTACATTTAATTATATACTTACCTTCTAAGTAGACGATTACACCATAAGAAGGTAGTAGTACTTATTGAGAAACGTTCTTTTTCTTTCGGCCAACGTACAGACTTCAAAAAACTACAAGCTGTTTTATGGGGAATTGCATAGCCTTTTACAACAAAGTTTTATTTTAAAATTACTAGCTAAAAATACACAATTCTTGGGTTTAATTTTCATAAGTTAATAGTTACATTGCCGACAATATTTTCACTACAGTAAATAATATAATGAAGCTATAGTATTTATAGATATAATGTGAATTTGTTTAAATTTGTAAAGGAAGTTGATTTATATGAGGCCAGATTCTAATTGACATGATTCTTTAAAAATAAAGGAAGAGTAAATGTAACTCTCGCTGGTTTTCTTGCTGGTTCTTTCAACGTCTCAGTACAAGGTTTCCCTCCGTAGACTAGTGAAGTAGTTTTGACGTGTAAAAACGATTGCACAAATTCCATTTGAAGAATAAATAAATGAATTAAAGTTCCACGTTTGTACTTTTCACTCTCAAATCATCAATAATAGATTATATAATTGTGTAATTGATATGTACTGATTTGAGTCTTGATTGAAATTTAAATTGTTTTCGTGACATTCGAGACAAATACACACAACAGTACTTTTATTTGATAGGAAATATAATCTCTAGAAAACTATTGTGAGGAATTATGTTTGATTTGTTTTTAAATAAGTGTGTGTCAAAATATAATAGATACTAATTCACATATATTCAGATTTTGATTAGTTGTGTTTGATTCCTTTAAGTGATTCACAATAATAGACCTGAGATCAAGTTTTGATATAGGAACTAGAGAAAAGAGCTTATCGCTTACTTTGATGATGGATTCTTAAACCTGATAAACATATTATATTCAGATTCAGACTAATGTTTAACCAATTTAATTGAAATGCAACTGTACCTGACAGATAAATGAAAAATCATCATATATAAGATTTTACTTATAAATATATTAGTTTCATATACAATAAAACAATTCTATCTTGTTTAGTAAATATTTGGTTTTTTAAATATTTTCGAGATGATTGTAAATTATTTTAAATATTTTAATTCGAAGTCATAGGCGAATTTACTCGCATACGTCATAAAACTCATTAAATTACAAACAAAATGCCTACTTTAACTCCGAATAGAGGATTGAGTATTAAATTGGACATAAATTATATAGACTTCGCTAATATGTAGAACATTTATTTAAACGTATCTATATACTAATGAAAGAAGACAAAATAAAACATGGACGAGATAGTCACTCTAGGCAATTAGAGACTTTATTAAGTTATTCCGTTTTGGAGAAGTGGCAGTGAGAGTTTTTAATTCAACTATTATCAAGAATGGAAATCCAACACTGAGCAGAGTGGAGATATGACTTTTAATTCTAACTATACCTGGATTTATTTATAGTAGATAAATTAGTCAATGTTGAATGTGAAACCTAATATCGAATAAGGCCTACATCCTAATTTTATCAGTAATCTAGTACAGTAGGTTATTGATTTATCACCATCGATAATTTAATGATATTCGAGTCAAATTTGATAAAATATAGTTACGAGTAATCCTTCATTCGCTTTCAGATAGTAGCACGTATTGTGAACATTTGTTATATTTGTTTTGATGTTTTGGTGATTTTATTGATTGGTTTTAGGTATTTATTATGATTTTTATTTGCCGGCTTATAAAACAATTTGAATTTGAATAAATTAACACACATATTATATTTAAGATATTGTCATCTTAGGTCCTTCTTAGATATAATTTAAATTTATCAATATTGTAGACACTATCATACAATTTTATCATACAAATTTTATGAATAATTTAAATATCTATGACCTTTGTTTTAATAACATAATGAAAGATACAAATCATGTATAATAATTGAGGACTGACATTAAAAATATCTACGACCTGATTTACTGTTTGTGTAGTCACAAAAATAACCCTATAACTAATTAAATAACCTAATTATAATTCTGACTTAATTTTCATAGTCAAAAATTCCTCTCAAATTTTTAATTTCTAAAAATAGTACCCTTTTTCTTCAAATGTGCGACGTAGTTTTATAAAATTGAACAAAAATATGAAAAAAAAAATGCTGATTATTGATTTATCTTTAGTATCTCGTTTTTAATCATTTTGTAAAAATTCGAAAAACATTGAATAGGACTGATGCACATAAAAAGAATAAGACTGATACAAATACTATAAACGGACTGATTAACTTGTGATTCAGGTTTAATTGTAATTCTGATATTTTTTTATTGTAAACAAACCTGCTTAAACTGGGGGCACGGTAGTGCCCCCGCCAAGTCGAGCTCGAAGCAAACACTGCCGTACCATCCTTTACTGGAACCATTTCGCCGCATTTTCAGGCCCATATTTGAGAACCTCTGTATAAGACCAGAACGCAAAAATTCATCATCCAGTAAGCTATAATCACATACTTAAAATCCAAAATTTCAAGTCTATAGGTCATTTTGTTCCGAAGTTAAGCGAAAGCAAAGTTTCGCATTTATGACACACACTCACTCACTCATGATCATCAAAATAGAAGTAGTGCTTCCCATAACCTCAGAGAGCTGAAATTTGGTACAGAGTTAGGGTTTTATGGCTACAAAAAGGGAAAACTATTAAAACTAGTGTTTCTACAAAAGGAAGTGAAATCCCACCAAAAACATTCTGTAAAAAACTAACCAAGTCTCGATGGAGCTGCTAGTCTTTATCTCTAAAAAGTAATGTAATATAACAGAGTCGTGCCAAGTTTAAGGTTCCTTATTGTAATTCCGTTATTATTATAGTTAATGATGTGTGACTTGGCCGTTGAACGGTAACACCACGTTTTCCAAGTGGCAATTTTCCATCGTTAATGGGTAGCAGTTCTGGTGACAGATTGGACAACGGCAAACGTCTTTGCCTTTATTATAATTCACCAGCATCATAAATGAAGTGAAAACATAAATAAAACACCTACTTACGATTATGATACCTATAACAAATCCCACTACAATAAAGAAAGTTTCCATTGAAAAAATTAAGTTATGAATATGGACTCCTAAATGAATATAAACTCATGATATAGAAACAGGATAATAAATATGGAAAATGGAATATAAGATGCATGTGCCTGATAAAGGTATACGAAAGAAAAAAATGAATGATAATAGTTTCTTTAAGAGCTCTGACTAGCTGGACTTTAAAATTGTAAGCTGTTATGGTTTCAAATAATACAAGATTCTTCATATGTTTCTATTGTTTTATTTTTGAGCTTCTGATACCAGATACATTTTTTTAACTTAGTAACTATTATATATATTATTTAACAATTTAAATTTATTCAATAAAACTAGATACACAAATGTAATTTTAATTTAATCTACCCTCAAAGTCCTGAAAGAGCCCGGAGTTCCTAAGTATTGGTCATTGAACACAGCGGTCTGTCTGAGAGTTTCATTCGTCTTGGCAGTGTAAATATTTTTAATATAAGATATATATTCTTCTGTACTGATGGTGTCCAAGTATTTTTCTGTAAAAGAATCTATTTGAATTTTTTTTACATTGATTTGACAATTGTTGATTTTAAAATTTTATAGGGTGCAAAGTATTGTACTTTTGTAAATTCAACACATAATGTTTGCAAATTTTTTATACCACGACGGTGGCAAACAGTTAAGCGATTACCGTTGCTTACGGACACTTGTGTCACTTGCGTGTTGCCAACCCTTTAAGAACCTATTTACTCCCCTTTTGAAGGAACCCATACTGTAGCCGTCCGGGAAAGCTCATTCCACAATCAAAGTGTACGCGGGAGAAAATTCCTCTGGAACCGTAACTGTACCATTTTGTCTTAGAATTGGGAAAATATAACAGAACATATTATTAATTTATTTATTCCTGTATAAAATTTCAATGTTTAAAAAGTACCTAGATAAACTACGTTTTAGATGAAATTGGAAGTAAACTGGTACGTGACTTAGTCTGTACTTGGACTTAACTGTATCGTGGATGCAGTCACAAATATAAAATCTCACATGTGCTTACGAGCAGAGCGGAACATATTTTTGTAGGTCATACAAAATATCTGTCCCGTGCGAGGTTCTATTGATTTTTGCTCAATAACCACATGGAAAATGTTTAATATCTTTTATTTTGAAAGCTTTAAAAAATACGAAGTCTTCATTCATTAATCTTCCGTTAACAATTAAAATTGAGACTAGACCTCAATATTAACGAATGAACAATGTTACATATAAATAATAATTAATTGTGTATACCGGTTAGACAAATTATCTTTGGCTTTAATTTTTTACTGGTTTATAAGTGAAAATGCAACGCATTCAGATATGAAGTCATTTTCGAAGAGTATTTTTATTGTCAAACAATAAAATACTAGTACGTAATTCACTCGTCAGTAAAGATACAACAATGTCAAAAACTTTAATTTCCTTTCTATTTTATACCAGGCTTGAGTTTGTCAGCTGGAGTGCCTTTATCAAAATTATTTATTTACATTATTTTGCAAAACAGCAAGACTTGAATGAAATAGCGGTGAAATTTCATAATGGTTGCTGGCACGTGACTAAGTGGGATATAAAGTCAGTAATACTTAGTAAGCATCACGAAAACTATAAAGATCACTATCATATGATCCACATTATTCTTCATTCTCTTGCCCTCTTCCATTGCTGTCTTCCTCTTCCATTCTCATCCTTCTTCTCATCCTTCTTCAACATATCAACATTCACACAGTTCATCCATCGTTTATTCGGTCTTTCTCTTCCCACACGCCCCTCCGCTTTCATGTCTCTTCTTAATACGTGACCATACCAGGAAAATGTCCTTTCTCTCAATATTTCAACAACAGAGGCTACATTCAGACCTCTCCTGATATATTTAATCTTCACTCTATCCTTTCTTGTCACTTCACACATCCATCTTAACATATATATATATATATATATATATAAACTCTTTATTGCACATAAAAATTTCACAGGAAATAACATTAAATATAAAATATGTACATAGGTGGGCTTATCCCTAATAGTGATTTCTTCCAGCCAACCTAACTGGGGATTTAGTCATAAAATTGCGGATACTACTTAAAATGCAATCAACAAAGTATAGAAAATTTACACTACACAAAACAAAGCAAAACTAATCACTTAAAAAAATACTAACTACATCTATTACTATAAATACATAAATAACAGTATATATAACAATAATATATATTAATACTCATATAATATATATATATATACATACACACATACATATATCTATAAATATATATACATATTAACATACCTACAATATAAACATGACTAATTAATTGTTCGACTCAAGTTGCGATAAAAAATGCTCTTTCAGTCTAACTTTGAAGGTTTCCACAGATCGACTATCACGAATGCTCTCAGGCAACTTATTCCACAGGCGGGCCGCAGTAATAGTAAACGATTTAAAGAAAAATTTTGAATTGGAAGTTCGCTGCTCCAAGGTTTGGGTGACACATGTGCGTCTAGGATATGGTCTTTCGGGCAAGGAAAAGAAACGTGAGCGAAGGTAATCAGGAAATTTTGGGTTATTGAGCACTTTGTATAGAAATGTAACATACGCATTTCTGAAACATACAGGTCTAATTACTGATTTATAAATATCCACAATATTTTTTATTTGTAAAATGTCCGTGCAAATGACATTGCTTATGCTTTAGATTACTTACGATGTAGTTCCTTTACACTTAGACCAAGTCCACCATACTCCACTGGAAGAATCTTTTTGTCTACAAACTCATAAATAGATTCAACATTATTGTGAACGTAAATACGATTTGAAAGTTTTTCGCTCATTATTGATTTCAGCATTGAAATTAAGACATTTACAACTTTGGATGTTGATATCACGTGCATTGCTTTCAATCTTAGTCCATAGCTTTTCTGTAATGAGTGAATATTGCTTGATTAGAATTCATATTTTATTTAATGAATGAATACTTTTTTGCACAGGGTTCATATGCGAATTAACAACCCATAAGATATATAAGAGCCATAGCGAGAATTAGCAGTCTTCGAAGAAGCAGAAATTTCTATTACGAAATCTAAGAAATAAGAAGAGAGGTTTTTATAATTAGCATGTGATATTATAAAAAATAATTTATATTTACTTATTTTAGTTCAGTATACTATATATATTCAAAAATCTGAAGGTGTAATGATAATCTCTCCAAGTGTTTTATATTTAGACACATTATAAAGACAAATGGATATATAAAATTGTTTTTTCTACTGGCGGAAACATAAAAATGAAATTTTGCAGAGAGTAGATTTGATAACGAGATAAAATAGTTAGACAAAGATATCATTTTATATCGATTGGATGTAAGATATCGTTTCTGAAAAAAAAAATAAATAGAAAGGTAAGGTAACACAAAGTATGATGAATGCAATAACTGTATTCCAACCTTTGACTCTAAATCACTATATTTAAATTGATGATAAAATCAACTTACAAGAGATATTTCTGCAAACTGTCTCATCTCGACTAGATCAATACACTTTACCATTTCCACTAAATTGGTAGTCGAGTAGTCGACTATTAAAATGAGTCCGTTGGAGTAATCGTATTTGCACAAGTATTCAAAACCCTGCAAAAATACACGTGAATTTTATTATAAAATGTATGCTAGTAGTTGAAATTTATATATAGATATTGATTGGGAGGCCCGGGGTCCGGATTAAAGCGGGCAGAAATTTTGTTGTTTGATATTTCTATTAAGTGGTTCTAATTACGCCCTCTGCTAGCTTACGTTGTCTTGTATGGCATTTTCTTCAACTGGTACTTGGTAATCAAAACCAATATTTACTGTACATTACCTCATTTTAATAATATTTAAAGCTACTAACATATAACTTTGAGTCATATCATTTAAAGACTAGCATTAAACTTATTTATTTGTAGTTATTTCCATGTGTAGTTATTATATCCAGAACACTTGTTAAGATTCTAATAGTATTTTTTTATTATAGTTTGTGGTTTGCAGTTGACCAACATAGTAAAAAAAAACATAGTAAAATATCTAGTTATTCAAATATTATTTTACAGGGCAGATTATGAACCTATCCTTTTGGATTAGGATTAGGATTAAAAATATTATTATTTGCTCAACTTAACAGTTATACTTTTGAGTACATATATTTAATCAAATTATTAATAATATATTTGGTTTGTAACAATAAATGCTTACATCTATGGTATTATGGTGCTATTTTATATGACGAGAATATAACATTGCCACGAAAGTGAAAAAATGTGAGTCGCGGTATAGAACATGGATACCTGATGACATTATATTTATATTTTTAAATAAAGTCACATATTTCTCGTTGTCGGCATTTGTTATAATAGCATCACAATTAAAGAAATAAAAGAAACATAGACATAAACTGAATTAAAGATAATAAAAAATTACAACATTAACATACGTACATAGATTGTTCGTAAGTAGAAATGTGTTATAAATTCTTTTGTAAAGGATTGGCCGTGATTCTTCAATAAATAAATTCTTTCATACTGTTCGTTCACATTCGGTAGTATACAGTCTTCACTAGAAAAAAAGGTAAGTTATAGTTTATTTTTCAATATTTATAATATTACAGGATATGTACCTACAGTACCTATGAAATAGTTTTACTATATATTTCTATAACAATACTTTTGTAGCATTTTTAACAGTTTAACTAACATTTAGATTACATAAAAGTACTATAATATAATAATGTAGTTGAGATTTGAATTTAAGTCTGTAGATCTGCCACCATAATAGGTAAATTGTAAGCATTCATTTATTGGTTTATTTTCTCATGCTCCAAACGTAGCTAAAATAAGTTCAAGTATACAAATTTAAGAATTATATGCAACTTTGTAATGAAATCTAAATTAATGAAGAGACGGTAGATTTTTTTTTTTATTAGGCTACTTCACGTTGGTACTATCTGTTCGACTCCCGTCGGAGTAAAAACTTATTTTTGTATTTGTTGCAGATATGATTTTTTTATGAAGTGACACATTGATAATGTTAAAATCATATTGTATGTTTTATCGGCGTGAATGTAACAAGAAACACAATAATATAGAAGGCAAAGGTATCAATCAAATCAAAAGCATATGAAAAAAAATTACACTACGCTCAAGTCGAAATCCTTAACGTTGTATATGCCAAAAAAATTTGGTAAAAGTACTCTAGCGGTGCAGGTCCTGTCCAGAATTACTTTTGCTTTCTCCATTGACCCCTTTGATCTTATTATTATTCTCTCCAAATAACCTCGATCTGAAAGCATTAATTTGTTACTTAAAATTTACATTGATAGCGGAACTCAAGTACATGCGTCTGTCTAATTAATTGCACAATCGTTATTAGGCAACTTTGGCTTTTTTTGGATTCGACTATTGTGACCTTTCCCGTCAATAATTCTACAACAGGCGTGTGTAGGACCCACCTGGTGTAAAACAGGGTATACCCACCAAAATACATCGATGGCCGTCTTGGCCAAATTAACACCTGTATGATTACCGTGGGAATCCTCAAATGGGGGTCCTGTAATTGCGCACTTAGAGTACCATCTCATCATCATCACATAAGCCACACCTAGGACTAGCATTGAAGGACTGCTCGCCTTATACTGCCCAATTGTCTACATCGGAGAACAGAGGCGTCTCGCTCCCTCTCCGCTACCTCTTATTGAAAGATCACGTTCTCACAGAAAATAGCCTACAGCCTCTCATTCCCTCCCACCATCAACCACAATTTTATGATTAGTAGCAAGAGTAGCAAGTTACCGTCCTCCAGAGTCACGCGTCAACATAGACAGTCATCTGGAAGTCGCTAAAATAGAACCTTAGCAATACAGGAGATCAGGCGAATAGCAGGTAACGTCATTTTAAAGCAACGGGATACAGAATTTCGCAATAGTTTTTCAGTGATTTTGTATTTTTGGACTCATTGTGTGTATCCTATATTTTATTGTTTTCATCGTCCTGAAGAAGTGATTTTACTATTTCATCCTACCCCTCATCTATTTGATTCAAAGAGAGAGAAAAAAACAATTCGCACCATATTTAAATAAATGCAAATTATCCTATCCTATTATCCTGATAATATATATTGATATTATCAGGTTACTGCTTTGCCTTATCATAAATTAAAACAATATGTTCAAAATACTCTAATGAATTACAAGGTCAATGATTTCTTGAATGATAAAATCCTTAGATTATTTTTTTATTACATAACAGTCTATTATAATTATAAATGATTGTGTAGAATACGCATAAATAATTTAATTGCCCTTTTTCAAGATGCGTATCACATATGTTTATTATGATGTAATCGACCACATAACAGTTTTAAAATATTATATTCCTTTTGATATGTAATAAATACATGTAATTGTATTAAATTATGCTGACTTTGAGTTTGGTCGCCTGCATTGCTAACTGAACTGATATGAACCCATTCTAGATGGCTGTCCATAACCAGTGTAACTTGAGGCGTTGGAAGAACAACGTAGTGACTCAGTCAAACCTATTAAACCTGTTCTGGTGGGTTGCAGAGTAGTCCGAGAGGTATTTCTGTCGGCACGATAGGGTTTTGTAGTTATGAGTGAAAAAATTAGTCTCACAGATTCAATTCCTAATCAAATTACAAATGTACATGAAACCATAAACTTAGACTTTTAGTGTATTACCTCATCTCATGCATTTAGATATTTTGTTAAAAATATTAATATTTGTTTTTTGATATTTGATGGACATGGATGGACAATATAAATACTGAAATTATTGTGCGCAGTTGTCTGCTAATTTAAGATACTCGTATACGAAACGACTCAAAACAATTTTTTATTAGCATCATGCCGTGATGTTATAGATCAATGTTCAAATATTTTTGTTTGTTGTGCTCTGAGGTCGTGTTTGTATTATTTGGCGACGTCTTTAAATCCTTGTAGAGCTAACATTATTGTTTTTATTTATACACGATCTATGCACTCAAAAACTACTTTATTACACGTAACATACTGAACGCAAGTTGTCTTTCGATTTTTTTCTTACACTTAGACTTAATTAGAAAAACTCGTTCCAGGATCTATATAAAGGAACATCTGGATTTGAGGACCAGTGCCGAGAAGACAGCGCTTCCGATGCTCTTTCTGTCAAAAACGCAATAGATTGATTAAATTTTAAAAGGCATTACATACTTAAATGTGTCAGACAGATATCAATAATACATTTTGTATCATTGTTTTTTTGTATCATTGTTGCCATAAAATAATAAATGGGTTAAGCATGCCATGAGTAATGAATGGATTCCCTCATGGCATTGGCTAGTCAAAACAAATCACATAATTTAGTATTCAATTTGCATCTACAAAAGTTACGTCATTGTTTCATGTTTTAAGTCTACAGCGGAAAGTCCTATATAGATATATCCAGCAAGAGCCGTTTTTATCTTCCTTTATTCTAATATAGGCGTCGACTAGAAACTGGTCTCAAAGTAATTTGTTTAAAATTTAAATTTATAACATAAATTTTATATCACGTTATACATATTCGCTACAATAACAATTGTTATTTTTTGTTCGCATTTAACTAATATGACAAGTCTTATCATAGATTGGTAAATAAATTGACAATATATTTTAATGTTATAAAGGAAATTAATAATGTCATAATATAGAGAATATCACATATCAGCAGTATCTTAATTCGTCATCAACGTTAATCAATTATTTTAGCTAGTAATTTTGCATCATTGCACTAAGTTATTAACTTATTATATTATAATAGTAAGTTATTATATTATAAATTAAAATGTATATATATATATATATATAGTTGAGCTTAATCATTCATAATAATTTATAATATATTCTTGAATCAGACGTGCTTTCCTTTCTTAGTAATTCTAGTAATACAAAAATAAATATTTTTGTATGATTTTTGGATCTAACGAATGAATGAAAAGAATTGGACAAGCTACCATGTCTACCTTCCTATTCCCGTAATTCTGTTATATATCGCACTACATTAAAACCAAATGAGCTTTTAATCATAAGGTTTTTGCGGTGTACTTAGGTAAAAAGGATTAAATTATGGTAGAGGCCAAATAATTTGACTTTATAGCTGCTTTAGTACTTTATTATTTGCAATACCAAAAATGAAAGTAGCACATACACTCAAAAGTCATTTCTCAAAAATCGTTTATACTTCCAAAATAATTAAGTTGCATGCTCACCGAAGTCTTTCTTGACAAAATGTTGTTGCATCTGTATCCACGCAACTAGGATATCTATAACATCATTCATAGCACCAGGCTTGTCCAAGTTGTACTGTTTTCGTATTGTTTCTAACGTGTCAGGAGAAAATTTACAAAGAGAATTATCTTCTAGTGAATCCATTTCTATTTGTTCTGCACTAATCGCTAAAAAAGATTTTGTATCCACTTTAATAAATATAAAGCCAATCTGATAATTGAATTTGCAACAAATCAAAGATGGCTAGACAGATTTGACTCCTTAAAAGACAAGCGTGTTAATGGTCAATGCTTAATGTAGTCTCGATTGTAGCTATAAATACAGTAAATACTACAAATAAAATAGTTTAGCCTTGAGAATTGAATAAGAGGTACCGGATATTGTGAATTTTGTGTTCTATTATACTCCGTGTTATTTAATTTCATTAGTTTCATAGATATTTAGTGCAATGTTATATATATATATATATATATATATATATATATATATATATATATATATTATATATATATATATATATATATATATATAATATATATATATATATATATATATAATAATAAAACAAATTTTCCTAGTAAAATCACAATACATTTTCACTTAATAACTTTATGAAGTTATTGGGTTAAAAATTATACTGCGTTTGTAGTTAATAGTCTTTTTCTATTTTCTGCCTGCCTGCCTGGTATTACTTAAAATGTAGATAAATTTAACTTCTGTTATTTATTTGGGCGACTAAAAGACTACATAAAACAAAAAAAAAAATCACATAAATAGCGCTCAGTAGAGGAAGGCTGAGAATCCTCACAAGGAGTACGGAACGTACCCAGGATACCCCCGCAACGGCAAGTGTCCTGTGTCATGGCCTAGGTTCTAGAAACCATATAGGCAAATCGTGAGGGCGACCACCCCTCAGGAGAGGGACGATGCAGATAAATAGCGCTTACTGCAAGAACAATTATCAGGGCCGTCTAGTATCCAGATGTTTTGAACCGTGAAGCAATAGGCTGCAGAGTCCAGTAGCCAGCGTTTTGTTGTTCATTGCAGTGAAAATTTCAAACAGCCATTTCTTACTATGGCATTAATATTGCTTTAATGTGATGCCATTAAAGTAAAAAAACTAGTAATCAAAATTTTACTTGCGCTTCTCGATCGCTTCACTTCTGTAGCCTTTGGTTAATTTTGAAACAAACAAACTGCCGGCGGACGCTTTGTTTCTGAATCATATTTATAAAACCAGGATTTTGTCACGTGTCACATAACCGTAAACGTGACGAAACGAGCCTATTGCTTATGTAGAATTTTGTAAACGCTTCTCGATCTTATCTGCAATATAATTATTCTGTATCTCATCGTATGTGATTCGTCTGTTTTCTTAAATGAAATGTTCACTTCTACGATTTTTCTCAGTAATAGCCGTTGAAGGACGATCATTTCTTTGTTCATAACTTAAAGAAAAACGTCTAAGCTCTTTTTAATTAGTGCTATTTGAAGTCGATCAAATTACTTATCTGTTTGATATACTCGTGAAATTTGAAATCAAAAATAATCATCATAATAAAATGTTCCTGACGCAGATCCATTTTTCAACGAGACACAACTTAATTTAGCTCCTAAATATATGTGGAGAAAAATTTGAAATTAATGATGATTGAATGAGGGTTATTTGTAAATAGTAATTTCCGCTGTCACTAAATCGACTACCTAAGTATAAATATATTTCACTCATCTTTTTCGTTCAAGCAATTTTCTATTTTTTATTCGGCCTAACAGTTAAGGTAGGCTCATGCTCCTCGGTGGGGATGTGATATGTATGTGAAATGATAAGTTCTCGTAAAGCAAATGTACATGAAATCATAACATTAAACTCACTGTACAAGTTCTTGCCTAATAAGTGTCTCCGTGACATTTTTGTTACATAAGGAATTCGAAGTAAATGTTGAGTTGTGAATAAAAAAAAGTGGAGTTGTGAATAAAAATGTCCGAGTTCCTGAAAGCCCTACATAAGATTTTGCAGCTTTTTACGAGACTTCAGTAATTTCTTATTCAATGAAGCAACAACAACACAACACCAAGAACATCATTTTAAGGGAATAAGGGTATTATAGTCTAGATGGGAAAAAATTTAAAAGTGTATTACAATGATTGTTTAGAGGAAAAGAAATCGGGAAATGTTAGTTTCACTTCATACAGTGCCTGAATTTTTTTATTATTGCAGTTTAACGTTTTTAGGTTTTTTTTATCTGTCTTGAACACTACGAAACTTTCGCCGCCATGCTAATGACGTCATTACGTTAGTAAACAAAAGTGTCAGCTGTCAATTCAACTTGGTATGTATCTAACCTTTAAACGTATAGGTAAATAACTACCTTAACTACTTGCTACAATTTCTCGCATCCCGCCGCTCAATTTCATTTCATATTCTAATAGAATAATTTTAATTCAACATCATGGAAGAGGGTTATGTTTTTTAATTTACTCACGTAATGACGTCATGACTCCACAACAATCATGGCGTCCGCTGTTTGCCGCGTTTTCGCGAAATACGCGCGAAGTTTGAAATTATGATAAAATAATTAATTTATATACATAACGCGAGAAAAAAAAATATTTTAAAACATTTTTGTGATATATTAGGACTGTAGAATTTATTTAAGATACATTTAAAATGCGTGTAATACCCTATTCCAAAATTTCAATTTTTTAGAAGACTGGAAAATTAACAAATAAGCTGATGTATATATATATATATATATATATATATATATATATATATATATACGGTTGCTTACAAGAAATTATATTATATTTTTACAAAAATGGTGAGTAAAACATAAATATACTTGATGTATTATTTGAAAATAATAAGTTATTAAAAAAATATTACCATTTTGAATAATAAAAGTTAAATACACTTATTTAGCCAAGTTTTTGACTTTCTGCCTATTAACTTTTTAATTAAATTAATAAAACAAAATTATATTCTTCAATAACTTTTCATTTCAACAAGAAATCATGTCAAATAAATTTATACATATCTATGTAATATCACATAATTATTATGTTGGTGTTCAATTTGAATAAAGTTAATATTTACTAAAGTAGTACACAAATACATAAATCATTCTGTATATTGTTGACTGTTAAAATCTGTATATTTTTGGACTGTACTGGACTTGTTTCATTTTAGTAAACACTAAATGTTATTTAGTGTTTACTGTATCTGGTTTCATTTTTTATTTTTTTTTCAACCTACTATACGAGTATTATTAGAGTTAGATCTACAGGAAATAAGACTACACGGACGAAGCTAGGAATACTAAAATATCTACGGTCTGATATACACTCACAAAATTTAAAATAAAGCAATTGAAAATCGTTTCTTTTTGATAGCAAACACTTCAATAGAAGAGTTTGCATTTCTAAGAATGACGGCCTTTTTTCAATTTGCAACATCTTTAGTTAAGTGTTTATTGATTTCTTTTCATCTTCTTATTTCTGATCAGTTTATATTATAATCAAATATTTGTAATAGACGGGATAAATAAATCCCGTAAATTTGATATAACATAATCATTGTGTTTTTGAAAGGCGTTTATCGCAATTATTAGAACTTTTGCGAATTTTATTTAGATGTTTTTAATGAGGTGAAGAATAATAAAATAACGCCCCTTAGTTACGATTATAGTAATTATAATACCTAGATGCGAATTTTGTTCATCATCTTTATATCAGACGAGAACATACCTTTCCCAAGGATCTCATCTGATCGATCCTGTGCTGTTGACATTTTCACCAAATCGTCGGTCTTTCTTGCTATTTATAAGTAAAAAAAAACATATTATACCTATTGCAGCTAACTCATATGCTTAAAATCATTTGAAAAAAAAAGACGTAATGAATATAAACTGAATGACGAATAACAACAAAGGTAACATACAATTTAAGCTACAATCTTAGTTTTGTCGTTTTTGAAGTGGTATCGGTATTTTTATTTATTGATCACCTTACCTTACGGGTGCTGCAAAAAAATCGCATATATGAGTGACCCCACTAATTAATTATTTACTTAAGGAAGTTTCAACCACAAAAAAAGTTATGAAAATTGTAGTATTTTAAAATAAGTACATAAAAGTTTATTATGACACAAGACATATTTAATATCCTACCTGTTCTAAAGTTATTTAAATTTTCTCAGAAAATTCGATTATGTGAATCGAGCATTATTATTAATTTTGTGTTTATTTATACATATACGGTTGGCAACTCACCACAGTTATCTGCTATGCATCTGCATCTATCTCACAATAGCTTATCAGTATTCAAGCTTTTGTTTCTTTTTCACAACTATTGTGATTTTTTAAAATATGACAGACGATATCGATAATGTTAAGCAAACAGTTCAGTCATTACACTTTAGTTTCAAGTGTATATATGTAATATCTTTAGGCGACTGCTAACGGCCATTTTCTAACCTTATAAGTCCTTATTCTGAATGTTTGACATATTGTCTGTAGAAATTCATCGACATGGTATATGGTATGTTATTATTAAACACTGGCGGATGATTATCTCCCTAATCATAGAAGAGGCAGAGAATTCTCACAAAGAAGTAGAAAATACATACAAGATACCTTGATCCTAATGACGTTATGGCTGGTGGAAATCCTCAAGTGAGGGCGCAGGGCAGAGATTAACTGAATAATATAACACGATGATTTTGCCTACTACCAATTTTGCCATTTGTATATAACAAAAATACGTTTTATTTTGTTAGGTATATATATATATGTATGTCCAAATTCGTTCATCAATGATTTAATTTTGACAGTTGCAGTCATTGAAAACCACTTGTAGTGCTGTTTGACTTTTATAAAAAGTACAGACTTAGTTAATATATGTATATCGTGCATGATCTTGGATATAGTTGGAGCTTTTGACAGGCGATTCGTAGTGATCGGCTCTCAGTTTACCGTTAATACACACTTACAAGGGAATTTCCCCTTTGAAAGTACGGACCTTGTATAAACATTTCACTATTTTAGTTTTTCTTAATTTAATCTCGACATTGTAAGGGCGAGGGATTAAATAAAAAATAAAATTAATTTAAAAACAATACGTTTATTTGTTTTGATTGATCTAATTAATTTACTACTTCCATAATACCCAGTTATACGAAAAAATAAATTACTTGTAAATAGTATTAATTGTTGTACTTTTACGAATATCATCTACATATAATATATTCAATACTGCAATTGAGCAAGTGCATTTATTCAAGGAAAAACATTTAAAATGCCTTAATCTTCAAAACACTTTTCTCATTGATAGATCACAATGTAAAACTAAGTATAATGATACTTACTCTATTAAATAATAAATTATTTCCATTCTACATAGAAAACAATTAAAATATTACCAATCACATACCTTGTAGTTGTTAAAAAATGCTAACTATAATTTTTCTAAATACATTTTGTAAATAACGGAACAAACAAATTGATAATTTTATTATTTCGAGTATTTTAACGAAAACTGTCATCGTTATTTCTAGAAGTTTCAACATGACAAAATATTACTTAGCTCAAGTAATTAGGTTTTTAGGTTAGTATCAATTTATTTAAAGTTTTTGTTAAATAAAAACTACTCTTTGATTTACTTTATAAAGTGTTTTAAGACGATTGGCGAAATAATATTTAGTGGTGTGTATTCATCACGAGTTCATCATCATTTTTTAGAAAACAAAGCAAAATACGCATTTACCCTTGCATCAAACTAAGTATCGACAGCCCTGCACTAGCATATGAGGAATAACTACGCAGCGAGTTGCTTCTGCGAGATACCGCGTTCGAGTGAACGCAGTATATCGCAGAAGGAACTAAGGGAGTCCTTATAGCATTTATTTTATTCATAAAAGCTGAGTCGGAATGTCTTTTGTAAGTTTTATTTATTCATTACTAGCTTTCTGCCCGCGGCTTCGCCCGCGTGGATTTCGGGATTGGGTGTATAGAGGGTTAAGGGTCATAGCTTTTGCCCACGGCTACATATACGCGGAAGTCGGTTTATGGTGCGAAGATTTTATCGCGCTTCCCGTGGGACTATCCGTTTTTCCGAGATAAAAAATGCCGCAAAACTCCTCAAGAATCACTCTATCTATTGATGAAAACCGCATAAAAATCTGTGCAGTAGTTTTTGAGCGAAGCCTTTATTGCGCATCCCGTGGGATCTGTCGATTTTTCCGGGATAAAAAGTAGCCTATGTTACTCGGGGAGAATGTAGCTTTCCAAAGGTGAAAGAATTTTTGAAATCGGTCCAGTAGTTTAAGCGTGAAGAGGTAACAAACAAACAAACAAACAAACAAATAAACAAACAAACAAACAAACACACTTTCGCATTTATAATATTAGTTGGGATGATGTCACTATAAGTTTCAGGTACCTATGGTACATATAATATGTAAGTTATATGGTATTTATATATTATTTCGCCGGCCCCGAAATATTATAATAGCAATTAAAAATATCTGGAGCGTATTTCTAATTTAGATTAATTGGTAAACTGTGTGCCTGTGTGCCTGTGTGTGTGTTGCCATGAAGGCAAAGCCTGATCACGCACTGAGTTCAATCTTTTCACTGTCTTATTTTGTCTACTATTTAGCCCGTTATTCACTAAATTGAAAGCAACTATGAAATTCAATATTATTATTGCATTTCATATCCTATAATTGTATATACTTGTGTAAATACATTTTCTTTCATAGAGTTAAACTAAGAAAAAATTTTGAGTTGATGAATGATATTATTCACTTGCATTCAAAAGTAAAAGAAGAATTAAAAGAAATCTGTCAATTTGCTTTAAATAGTTATCACTGATCTACAATAAATTTAAAAATATACAAAAAATATTTGCGAAGTAGACGGTGATTAAAACTATAGATTATAAGAGAAGTAAAAAAAATCTAAGAACCCTCTAGAGTTGAAGAAATGTATATATTTCTACAAAAATAAAATACTAACAAGCCCTAATAATAGTGAGAATTTTTTTATCATATAGCCACAAATTCATAGTACCTACAGACAACAACCAATAAAAAAACTGACAAAGATCGATACAAAATATTTGTAAATACATTGATCCTGTATCGGTTTTTGTAGATGGTTGTATTGAAAATATTCAATCCTCAATCTACATTCAACTTTCGGAACGAGCCAGGCATTCCTAAATAATCTTCATTGAAATTGGAATCAGATCTTTTGGACTCATCAGCTATTAGCTTCTCACAGTCGTTCATGATTTGAATTGCCTCCTTCGTCTTCAACATTTCTTTCCATTGCTCTGAAAAAAGGAAAATTAACTTTATTAATTGTTTATCAAAGAGATTACGTTTGAATATAATATTAATATTGATTGCCGAGAAATAGTTTGATCGATTTAAAAAAAAAGTCGCTGTACTATGCACATACATTACTTTATTTGAACCTCAATTAGCCCAAAATTACTTGTTTTATATTACAATAACGCGATGATTTGATATTGACAGGCCGATTAATAATGCAGTTATTTAATCAACTTTAAGAGTTAGGCGATTGATATGAAGTTGATGATAGCCTCAGAGTTTGGATAAGAGTCAAATAATATTGAGAAATATTATCAGGAAAATGCCTGACGTATACAACTTGACTGACCAGTGTATAAAAATCTTCCAAAGATGGTTTTGTGACTTTAAATTATAGTAGGACGTATATGGTATGAAGTGGTATCAAAAATCAAAGCTTTTTAAGTGATTTTGCTACATGCTTTTAATGTGTGTCGAAAGTTCCTAATGATAAATTAAAAGAAGGTTCCATGTTATTAAATACAAACTTTGTGTTCAGAATTACTCTAAAAAATATTATTACATATTTTTGGTATGCAACAAAGCTATGTTGGATATGTTATATTTATATTTATACTTATATTTATATTTATATTGTCTATGGGCTGCGGTTATCGCTTATCATCGGGTCCGTTTGCTCTTTTGCTGTCCTATCCCATAAAAAAAGCTTTCTCTTTTAATTACTTTTTTGTATGTTTTGTTTTTTTTTTTGTTTTCATTTCTTTTCGCATGAATCATGCATAAAAAAGTAGAGAAAAATCGTATATATAAAAATGAATCGCAAAATGTGTTGGTAAGCTCATAACAACGCCTGGACCAATTTGGCCAATTCTTTTTTGTTAATGTTCGTTGAAGTTCAAGGAGGGTTTTTACAATGAGAAAAATTCGAATAATTATCGGAAATACCCTAAAAACAGCCCTTTTATTTTCCCATGCAAACGTTTTCTAACTAAAACGTACAGTCGAATTGAGCTTTATTGTTATTGTATAAAGTTCATATTGCAAGCACTCACTGTTGTCTAAGCAATGAAGGTGTGTTCCTAACATCAAAGAGTCAATTTGCGCTTTATTAACGCTACATATAGTTGAAATTCAATCATATCTATCAAAACAGTGTGCGTGCGTGCGTTGGAGCACAGAATACATCGTTGGAGGATTTAATGTCACGTTCCAAAATTAAATAGCCACAAAATGTAATAGGTCATTTAGACTTTTTTTGCGATTTGGTTGGCTATGCGACATTATCTATAAAATAATTAGGAACAAAAAACTGCCACTGTACAAATCTTTTTGACAGGACGAAGTCTGTCGGGTCCGCTAGTTTGGAAATAAATTGCGTACGAAGTGATTGACTGTTGTCATGCCTCGGTTAACAATCCAGAATTTTTTTCTTTTTTTAGATACCACGCAGTATATATACTATTTCCCTTACCAGTTAGCTTCTCACACGAGATCTCATCACCGCCGTAGTCTTTAGGAAGTATTTCTTTAGGCACATGCTTATGAAGGTCTTCGTAGCTGCTGTGCACGTGGATCCTGTTCGCCACCTTCTCCTTCAATGCCTGTTTCAGCAGGAATATCAGCTTATCGACGAAACCCGGTGCGTTTAAAAGGTGGATCCCTTTAATTTTCGTACCGTACCCCTCCTTTAACATGAATAGCTTGTTGAAAATTGTGTTGCAGGGAGGCTCTAACATAAAACTGTTTATTTAATTTATTATTATCCAAATGTTTAAAATCAGAATATTAGAAATTCGTGAGTACCTTACACTGTAAATTTTATGTAACAATTAAACAACGAATATTGTGATTCTTGCACATTTTCTTCATCTCTTACAGAAATCAAATGTGACCATATACCACCAGAAATAAAAAAAAAATATAGACTCTTTCTACTGAGATTTTTTCGATTAAATAAATATTCAAGAGAATAGAAATAGAAGAAACAAGTTTTTGTTAATTTATATATCCGAAGCAAAGGAACTTACAGAGCACAAAACTTCAGCTTTTCTTACAACTATAGGATTTATTTTGCTAATAATACTGAATTGCGTTAAATTTTTCAAGTCTATGATAAATCTCTCTTGTAAGCTGTAATCGTAGTGGAGTCTGTATTCGCCGATCTGAAACCAATCATAATATTACTTTGACAGTTGTTTACTGTTAAGACGACTGTAATACTCGTAGTGAAAGTTGAATTGAGGGTATCCAACGATCATTTAGGCAGGCATCTTACATTTGGTACTCATGGCTTCTCCCACAGACAACCATACAATCAGAGACTATTATATTTTGGAATGATAAGTCTACAGAATAGAAGAATGATGTTGAACGTGCTTTTCTTGCATTAAATTAATTAATGGATGTCTAACTGTGATAACTTAACATCAAGCGTGTCGTTGTCAGTGCCTTACAAGTACCCCAGAGGTCGCATACATAAATTGTTCTGTGTTCCGATGGCCAGACCAATCTCGGCTTACAGTCACCTTTGGTGAGATTTATTCTGATTACAATTTAATATCTCAAAAAATTCCCGTGCTTGATGCTTTGGTGACGGAATTACGGGGTAAAAAATATATGAATATTTTGCCGGTGTTATGTAGGATGCCTGTTAGTGGAGTGGTTCAGTTATTAGTTTGTAAATTTTAGTTAGTTATTGCGAATGTTAGTACGCTTTAATTGTGATGCATATCAGAACATTTTGTATTAGTATATAAGTTACTTTTTTGGTAATTTTAATATGTGTCATGTAGCAGTACTGGTAAATAAATAAATTAGTGCCGAAGAAACACTTCTATAGCTGATGAGTGGATTATACGAGTTTTTCGAATTATTTATTTTGATTTTTTTTTTTACCATAATATTTTCATAATGATTAACATCTACTATCGTATTAGTAGGAATCTGAACAATTTAATAGGAGTTATCAAGTGTATTTTTTAGAAAAAGTATCATATGAGCCTGCTCAGAATACTAAGCAAGATTTTTTTTATATAATTAGAGTGAGATCCCGTCTTGGCTGTCTAATTGTATTGTTAGAAATAAAACCAGCTACCTAGCTAAAGACTTCTATTATCAACAACTGATAGGCTGTTGAGAGAAAGCGGCTGGAAAAAATAGAAAAGATTTGGCTTTTTGAACCACACACATTCTTAACCACTCAGCAAAAATTTAAGAGAGTTTGGCTGATAGTTGTTATATATCAACCATATAACCCTCAACCAACTAACGCTTTAAGATTTAAACGGATTTCTTTTGGTTTCTTCAGAATTCTTTGTAGCGTCAGGAGCGTACCTACCAAACCACCAAAACCACTTATCACTTCATTTATATTTTAAGTAAATGTAAATAAACTTTGCCGATGGAGTATTCGCGAGTATAAAAAAGTAAGGAATAAAAAATATCTCAAACACTTTTTTAAGATAAGAAACGACATAACAGTTTAATCATCATCATCACAGCTCATATACGTCCCCACCGAGGGGCTCGAGCCTACCTTAACTACGTTAGGGCGATTAGGCCTTAGTCAACCATGCTGGCCCAGTGCGGGTTAGTTGACTACATACACCTTTGAATCGCTTCACAGATGTACGCAGGTTTCCTCACGATGCTTTCCTTCACCGTAATTCGGAACGAAAAACACATTGGTACACGATGGGGATTAGATCGCAGGCCTCCCGATTCTATGCGGCACACAAACCAGTGCCGAGACCACAGCGCCACCGACGCTCCAAGTCCTCCAATTTAATACTTACCAAAAAATTGTACCGAAAGTAGGTGAGAAGTGAGAAGTCATCAAGTTTGTCCGTCGTGAATCGTGTAATCATCACTCGAGAATAATCTTTAGGACTCAACTTCGGAAGAGGCACGTAGTTACTGTAATAATTAAAACATCTTAAAATGCAACAAACGACACACAGTTCAAGACCTTACTAATTGACGTAATATCTGGCAACAAGTTATTTTATCAACCTGTGTCACTGACAAAACAATGTTAATTATATATTATAATACATCTGAGTTAAATATAGATAATTATTTACTGGGAAGAATCTATAATGCACACATAGTAAAGACAACATAGTACTCGAAAAGACCAAGATAATTGAGCAGTTATATTACGCCTAATAACGCCTACTACTACTACTACGCTAAATAAGTGTCAAGTGTCTGTCTTCACATTTTCTTTTTGTTTTCCGACTCTTCGTAACATGTTTATTTTTATATTTGCATAAAATGTTACGCTATATACTTGTTTCATCCTTCCTTACTTTAACTTATAAGTGTGAAAACAATTCTGTCCGTTTGTGTGCTACGCACTCGCGACTAAACTATAAAACCGTTTTAAAAACAATTATTTTTATTACAAAAAAAACTGTATGAGATGAGAATAGGACACGAACATGAACGTAACTTTAATACCAACGTATTAAAGTTACGTAATTATAAACTTTAAACTTTTGATTAGATATAAATTAATACGACGTACAAAGTTTGTAAAAAAATTACTCTAAAGGAAAAATATAAAAAAATAGAGACATTTAAAAATGTGATGTAAAGTGAGCGAAGTCGGTGGTGAAAATCTAGTAACGTATTATTTTAAAATGTTAAATATGTCTGTTTTATAACGACATTAAAAGCACTCGCATGGATATTTTAATACAAAATATTATGTTCTTAAGTAAGTCAGTAAATCAATATATTTTGTGCTATTTGCATAAAGTATTTATAATAATAAATATAATAAATAAATATTCGTTACACTTACACCAATTAGCTAGCCCATACAAAGCTCTATAAGGCTTGTGCTATGGGATCTAGGGTAACGGATAGACATACATATATTATACATATATAAATATTTTTTATAGAAATATATATCAACAACCATGACTAAGGTACTAATGCTGACATTCATCACACGAACATCTGCCCCCACCGGAATTCGAACCCGGGACCTCAGAGATGGCGACACCTTGAAACCGGTGTACTATCCACTCGACTATGAAGGTCATCGTTTATAGTTGTAAGATAAGGTTTTTACTGCTTATTATAAAAAACTTGATATATGTTTTTGTAGGATTTCAATCTAGTTTGACTAATTGTAATCTTAAAATGTTTTATGTGTAAAAATGTTTTATTGTCAAAATAAATAAATAGATTTAATGATCTTCACCGAAGGGCTCGAGTTTGATCTAATTACAGTGTTAGTTTTAAGAACGCTGGTCCAGTGAGCCTTGGGCAATTTCATTGGTCCAGTGGGCTTTGGGCAATTTCACTGGTCCAGTGAGCTTTGAGTTGCTTTTCATCTCTATGTAAGTTGCATTACGATTTTGCGTTCTCTTATTCCTGTATTACTTACACACAGTCCCACAGTTTGTCGAATTCTCCAATAGTCTTATTAAGGCATATCTCCGGCATCAGCCCGCGGCAAGTGAACAGTTTGTCTATTTTCTGTTTGGTAGATTCGACTGAACCTCTTGCCAAAATGAACAGTCGCTCCAAAAGATTTCGAGCTGTAACAAAAATACATATATTTTACTTATAGATTACATAACTTTGAGTGGAATAAATGTACAGTCATTAACATATCAAACTAAACGTTTGCGTTACGAAAGCTCAATATGTAAAACCTAATGTGTGCGAGGTTATGGTCAAAAATCGAAAATACACTTTGAAACCATTTGCAGTGAATCTGTATTTTCTCTCTCTCAAATCGATTTATTTATTGTCACATCACGTGCAAATTTCGATTTATTATCGCCAGTAAAACAAATTTTGACAATTATACATCATAGTTCATATTAGTATATATCATAAATGTGTATCAGAGTTACAAATGATATACAGTGGTCTGATTCATAAAGAACGACTGAAAAAAGTATTGTGCTCGTCCGTACTTTAATTACTTATTTAAGCGGAATATGAAAAAAATTTAACAATAGCCTTTTTTATGCTGCGGCGGTAGCAACAAGACTTATGGCCTGCTTGATGGTGAGCAGTCATCCTCAGTCCGGAACACAAAAGGATTTGGCACACAAAAGGATTTGGCACTTGTGATGTTCCTACATCACAAGTGCCAAATCCTTTTCAAATAGATGTTGTATTTATATTTCGCAGGTACTTAAATCGTACTTTAAACCAACTCCTGCGCAGAAATCGGTAATTATACTATAACACAAGTCGCTTAACGATTAATGATTTCACGAAACTATATCAACATTTTGTTCCTACCAAAATTGGTTTCAAACATTTATCATAACTGTCACGATATTCATTATGTAATTCAACTTTATTTTGCAATATCGAACGTCATAGACAAGCATCGTTGATTAGTTTTAATAAGTAATAATCTAGAAATAGACTTGCTTTTTATTATTTTCCTGTTAGTTATCATATTATTTTAAAAACAACCAAATTCACGTGATAACTTTTTAACGGTCTCTACCATTTTTTTCCTTATATAACTTTTAATTAAATGTGTTTGTTTACCGTTAGTATTTTTGCGTCGATCAGATGTTATGACATTGGAAAGTTCAAGGCTCAACTCTAGCCGGTCCAGTTTGACAGCCCTATTTTATTGTCTACTGATGGCTTCTCTCAAACTTATTGGTTACATTTAGAAGGATTATATATTTTAAAATACGCTTTAAAACAGTCCATAAGCGAAATCGAATTAATAATTCAATTTTATCGGTTTCTATCGAATCCTTCTAAAATAATTATACTAAGATAAATTAGTTTCGCTTGATTTGAATAATGGCGATTTGATGGCAACGGTGAGCCCATTGCAATGATCGTTGTTGATTGATGAAAAATTGTATTATCTAAACGAAATTGCACAATAATCACCTAAAATATGCACAACAAATAGATTGCATTAAAACCCTTCACCACTTTTGAAGGCGGTAAATCATCTTAAATTATCCCGTAATAAATGGTTTCACAAAAAAAATGCTTTCATTTATTGATTAGCAAGTACTATAAATAAATATGTTTTACACTCAAACCAATCAGCCTATCCCAAAGTAAGCACTGTACCTAATGCACGAGAATAATAGATAAAATATACATATTTTATTTATATGACTTACTAATTATTTATTTGATAACATTGATAATGTGAATGATTGTTTATTTGTGCAATTTCCCTAACTTTGGGATATATATATATATATATATATATATATATATATAATATATATATATATATATATATATATATATATATATATATCATTTGATAAATATAGACTCAAACTCAACCTGTACGTCAAATCAACCTTATTTTTCTTATTAATGTATTCTCTGACGCATTAATTAGGAAACATAAAATAACAAAATTGTTGTGTTAAATTTGTAAGTTAGTTTTTAGACCGAAATATTTATTTCGCCCAATTATCTGTCTTAAAAACGTGACAATATAATATACAATTCGAGTGAATTATCAAGAAGTTACCGTCTGAGAAATATATCTCTGGTTTTCATAAAATTCCTTCCGTGTACAATTCATAGCACGACACGAATGTCGTGCTATTAAATGTTCATTGGCATTTAAGAAACAATCATTTCAAGGAAAACAATGTAGTAAATTCGCAGAGAAATTTATTTTATTCCCTGAGTTCATTTTACTGTTATTTTACTTCTTCTATTTTTTATCATCAATAAGTACGAGTAAATTTTCTTGACTTCAATTTTAAGCGTCCTGTGAAATTTATCCTATCGTTTAACAAACTACACAAAAAAAATATTACCGACTTTTGATAATGATATAAGTTATAATACCCAATAATTTCTCAACCAAATCAAAAATTTTAACACTCAAAAGTACAACACTGCAGTTTATGGCAGAAATGTAAAGGATGAAGGCCTCAAAGATTCGTCTACTTGATACTGATTCCATAAACATCGATTCATGCAAACTGTTACTTACACATATATTTCCCTGCTTCTATCAAATGTGGCTGCTTCTTAATCCAATCTTCCACAGCATCCAAGCTCTCATTGATCCTTTTCATATCATCCACGTCATAGAACTGTCGCGTATTCTTTACATCTTCCTTTGTCAGTTTTATAAGAGGATGCACGGGCAGAACCTCCATCTCGGAAATCTACAAATCAAATAAAGTGTTTGCCTTTAAGTCTAGCTTAATTAACAAGTTTTTGAACGAAGTTGTGAAATATGTCACTGTCGGAGTATATTAAAAAAATTATCAACACATACAGATGAACTACGAAAATAGCTACTATTACATAAGGAATAAAGACGATCTCAGGGTTGACATTTACTCTAACTTACAGTCCATTGTATATATAAAATACGAAAATAAAAGGTTATTATTCGAAAAATAAATATGGTACACACATCAAGGTTTAATGGTACGCGGTTAGAAGGTCAGTTCCAAGACCACAGCGCCAGAATGCTCATGCTATCAATGAATACTCTTAAGTTAATTGTGAATAAAGAGAAATTCAATACACTAATGAGTACATTTTTAACTATTTTTTTAAATATAATAGTATGTAAATACTGTTATAAGAAGGCATTTAATCAAACTATTCTGTATTAGGCAACTCATGGTCAAGCGATTTTATAGGATACTAGCTTTTGCCCGCGACTTCGTCCGCGTGGAATAGTGACTTCCGGCAGTTTATTCACAATGAAGTACTCTTAACCAACAACATATTTATATTTGAATAAAGATTAATATTATTATGTTGATACAACTTAAACAAATTATTTCGACCAAATTTGGTACCATAAAAACGGTCATTGTGACTAAACCTTAAAAGATAGACATATGCCGTCGCGGACTTTTTTTTAGATCATATATAGAGGAATAATTCTTTCATACATATTTTTTGTGTATCTTGAACCGTTTTCGCAGCGCACGCAAAGAAAGCCTTCAAAAATGAATAATTTTCCCCGTTTTTTACACATTTACCGCTCTGTCTTTGCTCCTATTGGTCATAGCGTAATGTTATTTAGCCTATAGCCTTCCTCGATAAATGGACTATCCAACAAAAAAAGAATTATTCAAATCGCACCAGTAGTTTCGGAGATTAGCGCGTTCAAACAAACAAACAAACAAACTCTTCAGCTTTATTATATTAGTATAGATACCTATATGTATATACAATTCAATACAACTCTGAGATTAAGTTATAGTCTAGTCTTGCCTATATGTATCTAAAGTTTATGGAATCTGATGTATAAACCATCAGTCAATTTGATTTTATGATGTTGGTTTACGAAGTAAAAACTACATCATCGATATAAGGAGATATTGGTCTAGACAAAACATTAACTTAACAAATTGGCTTTGTGCGTAATACAATAGATCATAGTGACGTGGTATAACTAATTAGCAAACAATTAATTTTTTGCGTTTTGACGATAAACGATCGTTAAAAAACAGCACAACTATATAAATATTCTTAATAATGACATATCGCGAAACATATTGACACTTTAAAGGTTAATGATTTATTCGCCTTAGTGTGTATGTGTTCGGAAAACAAATCCAAATATCATCCATCCATCCGCATCCGCTTTCGATTCCTTAGAACGAATATTTCGTTGTAAAATGATTCCGGAATTTGGAATCATTTCCATTCATTGCCATTAGATATTAAAACTATTAAAATTCAACGCTATAATCAATTCAATGTGAATAATTATTTATTTGTATAAGGGCCCTGATCAGTAAAATTATTCTCCTTGAAAATGCAATTTTTAATGATATCCTGATAATATTTTTATTGTGGAGATTTTGCCATACAAGATATAAAGCGCATACATAATGTCAAGCGTGCTTTATCAAAAAAAAAAACCCGAACTCTATGCTAGATAGCATGCATGTTACGCACAATATTCGGGATGTCAAAAATACATCAACTAACCAAATACTACAAAATCTGTATTCGACTCGTAATAAAAATCCAATATGAATATTTAAATGTAATATTAACTAGAGTTTTAAGTTCACCCAATATAGTGAACCACAGAGATACAGGTGAAAAAGATGTTAAATCTACCGTACGGACCCATACATCTACTAAGCTCCATGGTTTGCCTGCCTTTTATTGTAGGATTTTTATGGTCAACAACTAAAAATCAAATACGGATTTTGCCTTTTGGATACACTAGCAACAGCAGCGCTACTCGGCCTTAGCCGAGGCCGTCTTTGGATATGCAGTAACTGCGGAACAACTACAGACACTTCCTCGGCATTGTAGTCCTTACTGAGTGACGGTAGCCTCACTCCGTCATCCACAATCTTTATGGTGGAGATACACCTCCTGCCCAACTGCTGTCAGCTAACGGCTGGCATAGGGATTATTCTCGTAGATCCGTTCAGTGATTTCCCTTCGAAGATTTCTATAGAAAGCTACCGCCTTGCAACCCATCTCGTTGTCAGCTACAACATTGAGAACCATTCCTCGAATATACCAATCCGCAAAGCATGTTTTTCAATAATGTAATTACTGCTACTGAGGAATTACGAAGATGACGTTATTTAAGCAAATATAATTAATTTAACTCTTGATTATGTTTTTATTTACAATTTGATGAACGATACGATGATACGATATTTGTTATATGTTATATCTATATTTTAATTATTATTGACAAAAATATCGATTTAGCGATAATTTTTCAAGTAGTCAAATACCTGTTTTTACAATAATAAGACAATATTTGAGATACATCAAATTTTATTTTTACGTAATTACCAAGCTTTGCCAAATTGTGATGAAGTTTTATTGCGATTTATATTCTGATTTGACACTTGTATATATAGTTTGTTTATACAGTATGTCTGGGCATGATCAAAGTTTAATTTAAGGTATTAAATGACGTTAATTTATAGACAAGAATATTGATATTAAGAAGAGGTTACCTAGAGCAGGGGTGGCCGACTTGATCAGACCTGAGATCTACTGTTATCTGGTGAAACCCTGTGCGATCTACCAATTACATAACTGAAAACTTAACTAGAACTGCATAGTTTATTACAAAAATAATGTAGTAGTTTATATTTTGTTAAAAGGAAATACATTAAAATAAAGAATAATTATTTTTAATTAGTTATTTATATTAGTGTGAGCATTGCGCTTGAGTATCTTCCGCTAGATAAGCAAAAGCAGGTATGTAGTGTTTCCTACTTAAAACAAACAAACATCGTTTATTTTTTGTAATAATTTCGTTTTGAAGTATAATGTGGTTCATTTGAAATAGCCCCCGCGTCCCACACGCTTCCCATCCCGCTTATTGTTCATGCTTGCCGAAAACAAAAGAGCTAGCTATACTGCGTAGAATAGAGGATATAATTTACTTGACGGAACGGCGATTTACAATACAATGATGCAATACAAGACGATACGTGCAGCAGTTGGTGATTGTGATTATATTGTGCAGTCTGTTCTACTTATTAATATTTTTTGCCTAGCCAAGATCGACTGGACTAATGGTCGCGATCGACCGGTTAGCCACCCCTGATCTAGAGAACTTATATTCAGGTTTGATATCGATATTATTTGGAGTGTTTAACCAAAATAAAAAAAATAATTAAAATTTAGATTCCAAAAATAGAATGGGTAGATTTTCATGTTTTGTCAATATTATTACTCTCTTAAATTATCGCTAGGTTTTAGGAAAATAATAGTGAATACCGAGAGACAGAATATCATTTTATGGAGCATCTTTTTCTCCCTGTTGTTTCTGAATCGTTAATTTAAAACTAGCATCAGATATATAGTCTGACATCTGTCACACCCAAAATTTCTGTATAATTTGACATTTAGGTAAGTTTGTAAATAAAATTATACAAGAACCACATAATATGTTTATTTCGTAAGCAACGTAAAAAGACTTTATTTAAAAAAAAAACATTCTATACATTACCAGATCTTAGTCTGAACAAGCACAATCAATAAATCGTATTGTTTATCTCGTTACGAACTTATTTTTATTTGTTGGAAAAATACGTTGCTATAAGCCCCGACAAAGACGCGAGATTATGTCGGGACTTTCCATAACTCTATAAAATAACGAGGTGATCTGTGACTGCTCTCTGAACACAAAAATGTATATGTTGTCACACCAAGTCTCACACTGACATATATGCACACAGTCAAGTTCAAGCGAGATGTGTTGCCATATTGACGGCAATACTCGTATATCGTTAGTTCGATTATAAGAATACGACCCTCACGAACATCATACCTTCTGACAGTGAATGACGTGACACAAGAAGTGTCCTCTGTAAAAGAACCAGCTGCCCTGAGCCTGCACTCTGAACGCAAACATTCGATAATATTTTCAACCCTATGTTTCTATTTCGTGTGTAAGTCGGGGCTGATATGCATCACTGCGACCTATTAAGATCTATTGTGACCAGCTACCTATGTAGGTTCTATGTAGGCTCTACAGTAGCTCCCTTAACTAGGCACTGACCAAGAAAGATAGGATGTTCCCAGTTCGGATTGTTTTTATTTCATCTGGGTCAAGGATGTGTTTCCCCAGGTGTCTGTTTCTTTTGTGAATCAGCGGTTCACAGTAGCACAAGAGGTGAATTGGTGTTTCACGCTCTTGTTCGCAGACTCTGCATGTGTCAGTGTCCTTTAGTTTCATGTTGTAAAGGTGTCTATTCAACTTGCAGTCTTTTTCAACCCTAACCCATAAGCATACGGTAAATAAGAGCGAGACATGTGGCAACATCGTCGATAATAAGTAAATAGAATTAGAAAGAATTATAAAATAGAAATTAGAATGAAAAATAGTCTTCTTTGTTATTTAAATTCTAAAGTTATGTTATATCACTTAATTATATGTATTATACAATTAAGTGATGTAACTAACACGACTTTGTTTTATGTATATATGACTAAAAATAACTAGACAAGTAAAACATAATTAATTCTTGTAAAATAATTGAGTAAGCTTAGTCATTATTTTTACTTTCGTATTAACATATTTTTCATATGTATAATTCATAAGCTCTATACATAATATTAACCGACTAAATATGTTTTTCTTTTACATTGTCCACGTCAGTAAAATTTTTTGTTTGTCAAATGTCTAACTTATTACTTATCTATTACTTCATTCATTTGAATTGGTACAATGTTTTTTTCTTTTACATTTGTGACAGTTTTACACTTGAGCCTTTTTAAGTGCTTATATGTGTTTTTACTGTACATTTTTTTTACTACAGTTAAAGTGTTTCTTTAATGATTTGTTTCCAATTGGGCAATAAATCATACGATACTCTGAAGTTGAATGGATTTAGTAACGCATTGAGTTGTAGATTTAGATTCTGTAGTTGTTGATTTCAGTGCCACACTCGTACTTCATTAAGAACTAGTAATCATAACTATTTAGTTCTAAATACTTTTCTTTAACTCAAACTGTAATTATTTTATACCATCACTTTTATTTTTCCCGAGTTGCTTTTGAAACATAATACTCTTCTAGTCGCTTCTTGATGTAAGCCGACATTTCAAATTGCTTTGTTACTAGCTACGCGTAATTGAATTGAAGATATCAATATGTTTAGAAAATCGCCAAAGCTTTACTTTACGCGATCACACAATTTACTCTAGCGGCGTAGAATAACTGAAAATGTGGAAATTATTCAATAACTTTGTAACATGAATTCTCACATAAAATTGAGTGAAAGACATCAAATTCATGATCAAACTCTCGATTTAGGCAGATAATATAATTTCAGGGCCAACGAATAATTTAGTTGTATATATCCATCAGTTCTGTAAAAAAATATAATAAATTATTTTATCTTTTGAGAAATACTGTACGCAGCAACGTATTGAGGACCATTGCATCTACAATTAGCTAGTATTTTTGTTGTGTTAACCGCTGACTATGCGTGTTAGCTGAAAGTTTTTACTTTAATTTTAAAGTTATTTAAATCGGAAATTATTTAGGTATTACGTTTTTAGCACCTAGTGTTTAATATCTAACCTATACGTCACTTAAATATTACTTACATATTGCTGGCTCCGAAACAACTTGTATATATTATCTTTTATTGAAGTGGAATAAATATTCGTTTTTCTTTTCCGGGATTCTAAACTAATCCTATATCAAATTTAATCAGATATATGAATAGCGGACTTGGAGTGTTAGCGATTACTGCAAATAATTTAGCGCCATACAAGGTTCATCTGCTTGGGTGCACCTCTTTGTTAACTATTTCTGTCGCAAAACGACACTGTTTGCAATGT
Source organism: Scirpophaga incertulas (assembly GCA_036419045.1). Classification (NCBI taxonomy): domain Eukaryota; kingdom Metazoa; phylum Arthropoda; class Insecta; order Lepidoptera; family Crambidae; genus Scirpophaga; species Scirpophaga incertulas. The sequence continues at coordinate 10,552,588 of CM071646.1, forward strand.
TGTGCTGAACTCCAGTTTGAAGTGTAAGATATGTAGTGAAATTATTGGATACTGTGACTATACCTCGTGTCACAAGTTTACTAATTTTCTTGTAAGGTTTACAAATCTGTTTCCAATCTCACAGACACTATAGGTACTAAATGCAACGGTAAGATCGTATAATGAGAGCAGTTTGTCTGTTCATCAATATATAATAGGTTTTCACCTATTAAATACTGTTATTTTGCTCATACACGTAACACTTAGTTATTCTTAGCATAAATCAAGTTCGGTTAGGATCAAATAATGACCTAAATAAAATAAGTTACATTTGATAGTAATTGCATTTATTTATCTTATATCTTGACTATCCGTGTATTATTGACACAATGTTATTATTACTATTTACACATTTTTGACACTCGACATTGTTTATTACTATTATTATTGATTGCCTAAAATAAATGATATTTAAATTTAAAACACTTAAACAAACCCGACAAGAGTATTCTTGAATCGAACAATTTGTTTATACAAATAGAAAAAAAAAACTGTAAAATAGCTCTTATTTATTTGCTCAGAAGTTACTGAAGACAAATTATTATTATATTTGTTTATTGACACGTGTATAAAAATTTTCTGATTATTTTATTAAATAACAAAAACGTATAATGGAAAAAGTTAAGTTCTCAAAAATATCCACATAAATGCCAATTTTATTGCTGAAAACCTAATACATATAAAAAAAAACGTTAGAACTCGTAGATGGGACGTTATACTCAAACATAAAAGTAATTCAAAAAGATACTTATTGTATATGTTGATTTATGCTGTGTGAATTAATATACAGACCGCCGAGTGTCGTGTAAACATAATAACGCATCTAAGTAAACTGTTGCCGGTTCCTCGACTTCGTTCAAGGATACAGTTAACTAGTAGTACGAGTTAGTGTCTATAGAAGCAGCCTCTCCATCGAGGCTTATAGCCAATTCTGATAGTACTTTGAAATTTCTATACGTCGATTCATAGGGAAAACCATTGTTGCAGAAACAAAACTTTTGACATAATTATTCTTTTGACATTATCGTGTAATTTATTCGTCTTATAGTGTCCTAATGTTGTTTAATAATTTTTTTGTAAGTTCTTTTTTTCCTAACTCATAGACAGTTAATTATTTACTCAATTACAGGTCCACTGATAGAGATATATTGCCAGGCATTAAATGAGCAGGTTCACTCATATAAAAAAAAGTACGCTATAACCCCAGAACGCACGAACCGATTTCCACGGTTTTGCATTCGTTGGAAAGGTCTCGGGCTCCGTGAGGTTTGTAAAGGTTTATAAAATTCAGGAAAAAATTAAACAGAAAAGCGGGAAAATCTTTTTTTACATACAGCGAAACAACATGACATTTGAGACATTTGACAGGACAATGTCTGTCGGGTCAGCTAGTTTGTTATAATTATGGAGAGGGGTCTGTGGATTGTTTATTTATTTACTGCTCTATTTTTAATAATGTGTGTTTTTCTATGAAATTACTATTTCTTTTATACGTACATCTAACTTCACAGCTCATTTAATTTAAAAGCCATTGAAAACTTATAATTTAACAGTAAAAATAAATGTGTGATTGCCATTGAATTTCACTTGTTTAATTAAGTTGAAAAAACCAAGCTCGAACATAACTTGTATTGTTTGTTTATTATTGTTTATAACTTCGGTAAAATAAATTTTCTTGGTCTCAAAAAATTATGTCATTAGTTTGTAAGTTGATTGATATAAACTAAATTATTACAAGTTTTTTTTATTTTCTTTCACTTATTTTAATTTTTTTTTAATATATATTAGTGCACGTAATTTTGTGTCTCGTAAACGAATTATTTATTATATATAGAATCATTAGAATTATATTGTGTAATAATTTAAATACACCATGTTGGTGTACTGATGGATTATTTATAACCAATTAATATACCTTTCGCTGACTCTTTCTACGCTTGGATGTCGTAAGAGCAGACTAAGAGAAGATGGGCCTTAATTACACGTCTGTCTAATGCTTCGTTGAAAACAAAGGTGTGTATATGTATTATACATTGACTGTTTTCGAAATGCGCCTACGCTTATTCGCAAGTAACCGGTACAATATAGATAAAACTATAGTCTACTAGCTGGTTCCCGCAACTTTGGCTATGCAGGATTAGTATTTTGAGTAGCTCATAGGGGTTAACCATAATTTACGTCACACGAATTTCGTGATTTTTTGCCCCTCCCTCCGTCCTTGTTACAGCTCAGCTCAGCAGTCTCACGACATTTGTGAGACTCCCTCCCCCCTAGTGTGACGTCATATTTTTTGAAGATTTACATTTAGAAATTATTGAATGATAAAAGCCGTTTCGAAATCAGTTTTATATCCATTTTGATAAAATTGACATCAATTAACACAACAAAAAACGATTACTTATATTAAATAAGTATATGGCCATTTCATGATTTTCATATTATATTTTTCAAAATCACCTACTATAATCAATAAGAAAAATTTACCTTTCGGGAGTACCCCTATTAATAGATAGAAGAAGACACTATTCATTTATTTATTTATGAGAGTATACAGACTTTACAATAAAAAATAATATTTACTGCACTTTTCATACTAATATTAATAATTTAAACTTTGTGATTTAACAGTTAGCTCATAATAGATTTTGAATTGTGACGTCACGAAATTTGAAATCCCTCCCGCACTTGTCACACAATGTCACACTTCGTCAATCCCCTCTTTCCCCCTTACCGTGTGACATAATTTATGGATATTATTGTAAAGTTTTATTTAAATCCCTTCAATAGTTTTTACATGCGAGTAGAGTAGGATTCCAAAAAATAAAACGTATGTTGTTTCGACGTAAAACAAAATATGCCAATTACCAAACACTAGCAAAGTATTACCTACCGTTTTAATCGTTATAGTGAAGTGGGGTTTCGTAATTGGAATAATTACGAAGTCCCACTTGACAATACTGACAATAATAACTCTACTTAAAACGCTAATTGGACGCAAGGCTTTACTCCGTGACTTATTAGCCACTTAATTAACAGCCTAATAAACAGATTATGAGAATAATATATACATGTAATATGAACAATTAAATTTTTTTTAATGTCGTTGACTAATGTCTCACTTTACGTAATTACGAGGTTATACGTCAGCGGTAATCATCTCGCGTCCTGCCAAACGGGTTTTCATTAACACCATCGTTTATGTACAAAGTGCCGATAGTGATGATTCGCTACACACGTCATATTTTTTTTTATTTATTGCGAACCACAAACAAGCTTACAGTTTTGTTATCAATTTTTAAATTTTATTATTAATTCTATCAATTTAATTTCTGTAAGATCCTACACTATTCACAGATGATGTGTTGATATGTTCTTGATAGATAAATAAAAATGTTATGAGATAATTACTAAGCCAAGAAAGTGCTTATTGCTAGAAACGAATCAAGAATTTCTTTACCGAAATGATAATTAATTAATTATAAAAATAATATAAATATCAAGAAACAACTTTTTAAGCATATCAATTTGTACAAACTAAAACAAATCAGATCTCAGTAGAATAATCGGCTAAATTCTATAATTTACCGATTATTAATATAATAATGAATCTATATTATATATATAACAATGAATCTATATTCATTATTATACAGTTATTATTGACACTTATTATCAATTTCATATATATAATAGATATATATGAAATTGATGATTGAAGTTATATTTGAAGTCGGTCAAGTTAAGAACTGGTTACTTTTGTCTTTGTGGGTGGTTCGACTAGGGCGATAAATTTACACCGATTTAAAAAAATATACTGTTACTTCAAAATAATTTCATAAAAGGCTGAATAATTGCTTTAAAACCAATAAAAAATATATTCTATAATGTAATAAGTCAGCTTTATCATTTCTGATTCTGGCCTGGGTGTAAATGGATATAATGTGAAACATCTGCACTCGCTTGGAAACAGAAATAGTTTGTTTTTCCTATGTCATATAGCAACCAGGTTAAGTTGCTATATTAGTGCTAATTGAGCGTCTTGCATATGAATCTTCAAGACTGCTTTTTTTCGAGCAGTAATAGTGTTTTTTTTTTGTGTGGCCATCAATATTTTATTATAAATGTCACAAAATTATAGACTGCTGCATCCACAGTAAAGATGATATATTTTTCAATAAAAATTATTTATATATGTATAATATATGTATGTCTATCCGTTACCCTAGATCCCATAGCACAAGCCTTACAGAGCTTAGTTTGGGCTAGGCTAATTGGTGTAAGTGTAACAAATATTTATTTATTTATTTTATTTATTATTTAAAAAAAAAGAAAGTTATAAAAGCACAAGTTTCTTTATTATCAACTAGTATCTTTTTGATCTAATGCATACACATTAAAATAATCTTAATGGATCTCCTTAATCAGTGATAAAATGTAAAAAATAATAATTAAATTACTTTAAATTGCACACAAAACCACGAATCTATAATTATTCTCAATGATAATTAAGGTCAACGGAGGACATAACAAATATGTTATTAGTATTATTTCGTAAGAACAAGAAATTGTAATTTGAATACTGAAAAGTGAAGCGATTAATTTTATTCCAGTATTATTACTATCTTTTTTCTCTAGTTGTATGCATGTACAAGAGGTTTTTTTAAACTATTTTTAGGTCAAGAAGTGCCAGTACAAGTCTAGGTTGAATAAAGATTACGTTGATTTGATTTAATTTAAATTCAGATGAAGAACATAATCTTGGAGTGGATTGTTATACGAACTTACGCAGACCTGGAATTTTTTTTTTTTACATCACGAAGGGGGCATACAGGACTACGGCCCGCTTGATTGTAAGCGGTTACCGTAGCCTATAGACTTGCAACACCAGAGGTGTTACTCTCAAATTGCTGACCCGTTAAAAGCCTATTCACTCCCGTTTAAAAAAACCGCATACTGTAGCCTTCCTGGAAACCCCCGGCAGCGAGCTCATTCTACAAGCAAAGGGTTCAGTGGGAAGAAATTCCTCAGGAACCATATTGTACGCGACTATTTAGGTTTCTGTGTGTGAGCATGAACTGCCTGTCGATGGCAAACGGTATATAAGGATACAATGATGTCAGGCAATATACTGTATAAGATCCTATCTTAAAATATTAACTTATACATAAACTATTAGGCAACTGTGGGAAATGATATTATAAGTCCAAAATTGATATTATAACAACAGAAGCAGTGATTATTAATGTAAACTAACAGAGTTATTACTAAAGGTATTTCAAATTGTAGAATATTGAGTACATTTTACATTTATGTTAATTTGAAAATCCCTGATGGTGATCGCTAGATTTTACTATAAATCAAAACAGAATCAATCTGATTTAAAATAAGACATCAATTTGAGATTCTTGAAAACCACAATAATCTAAATTATTCACATGGCAGTTTACATCTATAACACCATAACATCCAACTAAACTCCTGTGAGCTAAAAGTTCCTTCTGATGTGTTAATATGAAAGAAAGTATTACAAATAAATTGTAAGACAGTTTAAAAGATACTGCGTCTCTTAAAATGCCCAAAGCAGCTTTCAGTAATGCATCTGTGGATTTTTAAAATAAACAAATGTGTTAAAATGTAATAATTATCTTCTTAAAAACATTTATTATTATTTATATACAAAAAAATATTATGTTTTGATCACTTCTCAACATTTCCGACTCAAAATATGTATCTTTCTCAAATTTTAAATTATTTTTATACGAATATGTCGTTTTAGATAATATTAACAATATTCCACATACACAAATTAAGAATAAATGAATATAAGAAAGATTGAACTGTCACAATCTATGCCATCAACTGTGGCTGCGAGGCTAAATAAGGTTAAAATCGGAAATAAACAAGTTTCAATTAACAGTCCGATACCTTTCACTTTATGTACGATATCATTCACTTTTCATGTTCTAAGAACTATTCAAGGCAATATTATGATATGATAAATAGTTTATAAACTATCAACTGATAACACTTTTAATAATGTCATGTTTGTAAAAAACAGTAATTTCTCTCTACTTTCTTTTATAGCAAAATACTAATTCTTAGAAAAATACTAAAAAGACTTGAGAATACATTCCAAAGGCATGCACCAATGACAACTGTAAAATGGTATAATACAATTTAGTAGCTAATATTAGTTTTGGGAGCGTCAGTGGCGCTTTGGTCTCGGCACTGGTTTGTGCGCCGCATAGAATCGGGAGACCCGCGATCTAATCCCCGCCGTGTACCAATGTATTTTTCGTTCCGAATTTCATACGTACATTTATCCGTCGCTCCTACGGTGAAGGAAAACATAGTGAGGAAACCTGCGTACATCTGCGAAGCGATTCAAAGGTGTACGTAGTTAACCAACCCGCACTGGGCCAGCGTGGTTGACTAAGGCCTAATCTAACTAAATCTAAAGTAGTTAGGGTAGGCTCGAACCCCTCGATGGGGACGTATATGAGCTGTGATGATGATGATGATTAGTTTTGATATTAAATAGTTTATTTATGTGTGTAAGCTGAGTTGAGAATATAGCTAAAAAGTTTTTATTATTTAATTGGCAATGAAATTCTTGCAAGAACTACACAAGGATCATTAACTGTGTCGTAATGTTTATGTAAATATTTGATATTTGCTATCGCACGTCGATGTGTCAACACTGTAGTTACCGTCTTTTTACTCCAAAGAAATACCATTGTAGAGTAACCACTCAAAGTCCTTGCATGACGATGATGTCTATTTGGTTTTCAACTCATTTACTACTAAAATCATAAAAGTTTTGTTTGATTTGATGCCATAGAGTTAAATATTTTCGATAAACACGTAGTATTTTTTTTTATTATTGTACAGGTGATATATTGGACTTCATATTATCTGTGTTAAGTGATCAAAATAAATAGAAGCTTTGCGTTTTCTTGTACCTAATTGTCGGGGTACCTACATACAACAATAGTAATATTATATAACAGCGTCTTCAACAAATCAAGGTAATTTATTCAATTAGACCGATAACCATAGAAGATGAAGAATTCAATTGTTTATCTTTTACTTTTTTTTCTTTTTTATAGGCTTTATCTTTTACTTTGTTAACCCAAAACAGATTTTCATAACATAAATACGTAATAATATCCAATATAAAATCTTTCCTTCTAAAAATACTCAACTCGATTCAGCATAAAGCAAATTTTAAGATAATTATCTTAAGATAAAGACTAGAAACATATTACAGTGTAATTTTGTTTGAAAATTTGAATTTGAATTGAAGGAACAAGAGACACTTTACATTATCTTATATATAAAAATTAATCGCAAAATGTGTTAGTAAGCGCATAACTCAACAATGCCTGGACCAATTTGGCCAATTCTTTTTTTAAAATGTTCGTTGAAGTTCAAGGATGGTTTTATCTCTAAAATCGTACAGTCAATTTGAGCTTTATTATTATTGTATAAAGTTCATATTGCTAGCACTCCCTGTTGTCTAAGCAATGCAGGTGTGCTTCTAACGTTAAAGACTCAATTTATGCTTTATTAACACTATATAAAGTTGAAATTCAATCGTATCTATCAAAACAGTGCGCGTGTGTGCGTTGGAGCCCAGAATACGATGTTGGAGGATTTTATGTCACGTTCCAAAATTGAATAGTCACAAAATGTAATAAGTAGTTCATTTGGACCTTTTTTGCAATTTGGTTGGCTATGCGATGTTATCTAAATAATAAGTAGGAACAAAAAACTGCCACTTTACAAATCTTTTTGACTGGACGAAGTCTGTCGGGTCCGCTAGTATTTCAATAATTTTCAATAAATTAGCGATTATTTAACAAAATTAAAATAGGTAATGTTAAAAGAGCTTATGCATCAATTACGGTGGCAAACTTCTTTGATAACATGAATTAAAGTAGGTTTATTTCCTTTTGGGTGTACCTGTTTTGACATTAAGTTAATAATCTTTTTCAATAGTCTACTGAGAATGTTTTTTGTTGGTGGTTTCTTTTGTGGCAATTTCATCAATAATTAATGAGAAAATTCTTTGTTTTAATCCAAATCTTTATTAACGTCTCGTATTTTTACTCATAATTAGAATATGCCAACTAATTCTGAGAAAACAAATCTACTTAAACGTCTATATGACCAAGCGAGTTCACTCAGTTTGAAAAATGTAATTCAATAATCCTCCTTCAACGTCAACAGTATGTAGTGTGCGTTCTAAAACCAGAGAAAATATTGAAAACTGAGATTAAAGTATTGGTATATTTTATGAAAAGATACGAGTCTACCAAAACCAAAGAATAGGACATAGTAAGTACTGAAAGTTACGATTTGATATCAGTGTATTATCACAATGATATTATCTGAAACAAGTTGTATTGTGGATACACGGGCAAAAAAATTGTTCCGAGCAGCTCCATACAGGTACGATGCAGAATAAAATCAGTTCAGCGGATCTATTGTTAGCATTATACCCAAAATTATAATTAAATTTATTAGAAAAGATCAATAAATTTATTTTTCAATTTAATCTGTTGGGACTATGACCGCTTAAAGAGCCTATGTTTTTGAAATTATCCTCGGTTCGGTCACAAACTGTATATAGATCCTTTATCAAATGCACAAGACAAAGAAGACGATTGTATTATTCACTATTGTAATAAATCTACCCAAGGCACAAAGATTTTCTAAATGAACTAATTAAATCTATTTGCACAGAGAATTGACGGAGAAGCATTCCACAGTTGCCGGAGCAATAGATTTTAAAATAATTAAGACTGTTCCGGCCGGAATAACTTTTATTTTAAACATATTGTATATACACATAGTAATTGAAAATAATCTATTTCCATATATTGAATCCCAAAACCATTGGGCTATAAAATCTCTTTTCAATTTACTTCTATATATTCTATCACTTTACACAAGAAAAAAAATAATTAAAGTTGCCCAGAAATCTAATAATTCTAATATAGATTCGTTTACTTTATTAATATGTACTGTAACTATATACATTTTTGAACGTAATTATGTTCAGGAGTAGAGCAAGTAGTCCTTATGATACCAATAGCTTCCTTTCAAATCATCATCATATAGCCTACAGAAGAATCTACGTGAAAATATTTCAATGAGAACAAAGCTTTTGTTTCACTTATTTCAGCAACATTAAATGAGTCTTGTTTTTTTCTTATAAAAACAAGGCTCGATATTCTAACAATACTCACAATACCATTTTTGGAAGGTTGCCACTACCTGCCATAACGTAACCCTCAAAATGTAAATATAAAGCTAAATTTCAAATATAAACTCAAACCACGGACAGAGGTCGATAAAATGGCAACTCCAACAAAGTTACAAACCAAACAATATGTCATATGCTCACAAGTCAATGCCAAAGAAACTTTTTTGTCTTTTTTATAAACAACACAAAGGAACACTAGTTAGAAAGCCTTTACCTTAATACCTCGAGGAATTTTGCAAATATTTCTGGAAGCAACCATTTAATAGAATAGTTCTTACGATTCATTAAACACGTTTTATCAATAGACAAAACACTGGATTGGGTGAATGATTATATTTTGAAGATTGTAGTGAGTGTCAAAATGACAAATGATAAAGGGGAGTAGAAGAGGAATACATGTTGCGGCAATCCCAAACTTGGGAATTAGACAGGAGAAAGAAGAAGAAGTAAAAATAGCACACTATATCACTCTTCATATTATCTGTGTGCATTGTGGAGACCAAAATACTATTTACTTCTTAACCTCAATTAATTTCCATCACAAATATGCTACAATTATAATTTTTACTTGGCAGTAAACTATCACAATATACAACATATGTATATACAATATACATATACAACATAAGAGGAAGCCTGAAAGTAGCGCCAGTGGTAGAAAAAGTGAGAGGAAGTAGATTAGCATGGTTTGGACATGTGATGCGGAGGGATGAAAGTCATGTCACAAAGCGAATGTTGAATATGAAAGTGGAGGGATACACGGGCAGAGGAAGGCCGAATAAAAGATGGATCGATTGTGTGAAGAATGATATAAGAATGAAAGGAGTAAGCATGGAAATGACGGCTGATAGAGAGGAATGGAAGGAAAAGATCTACTGCGCCGACCCCAGATAATGGGAAATGGGCAAGAGGATGAGGATGAGTAAACTATCACAATAAACTAACCTAAAAATTAACTGTAAATTATCAAAATGTATAAGTAATATTAGAAATTTGAGTTTATGGAACTATATGAATTTATTGTACATTTATTTAATTTTATAATAAAGCTTATAATATATGACGAATGGTAGTTATTTTATGTTTGTTGTTATGTTTATGAAACAACATAAAAACGAGATTACCTTACCATTGTAAAAGAACTTTCGAAAATTACAATAAATATTTTTATCGTATATTAAAAAATAATTGCAGTACAAAATATATATAACTAAAAATAAATATTAATAATCAACTGATATTATTTGATTATTAATATATAATAATATATTATATGATGTGTTATAATATTTAAGTATGCAATGCTTTGTCGTTTCCCTTTATTAATATGGAATCAAGGAAGACTTACCGATAAACTAAAAACACGTCAGCGACACCGCAACTCACTCACAAGATTGTTGATCTAAATGTAGCCCATACAAGGACTTTCCAACATATCGAGTTATTTACGCATAGAGCAAGAATTTACACACAGAGTAGTTCATTAATTTCAACATACATATAGAGTGGTAATCGATAGATGATTACAAATTATATTTTAAAAATCATATATATTTCTGTTTAAACTTCATCCACTTTAAATACACCACTATATGTCATTATAATTGTGAAAAACACACCTTTTGCATCTACATGATATATTCTATATATATATATATATATATATATACTGTATTTTGTATATATATTTATTATATATTTTGTATACTACGGGGCGATGGACACTAATATTATCGTTCGTTTGCTTCTCGTAAATTACATAGTCTAACTCTTTTAATTTATTTAAGTATTATCAATAAGATGCCGAATCACAATTCTGTATAATATTTTAATGAAAATTAAATTTTTGTCTGTGTAAACATTTTCCTAAGTAACTCTAGTTTTGAAGCAGTATTAGAGTTTCCAAAAAATCTTTTGAACAAATTTATTTTATTTATTACATAACTATGATTTTTGATGTTTTCTTGTCGTACCGTATTTACTCTATGACATGATCTAGCTGGACGTCTTAGGTCATTCATTCATTGAACATTTTAAATTGATAAACAGTGTCATATGTATACTATACATAATTAATAGATAAGTTATCGATATTAGTCCTGACCTACGTTCCTGTCTCTCGAATAATTCATCTGTTTCTTTTTATAGAATGACAAGGTTGTAATAAACTCGTTATTTTTTCGACTAGCTGTATTTTAAACTTATTCACAGATCTAATATTTATGACGAACTCGTAAAATTGAAAAATACGGTAAGCATATTAAACCAACAAACCAGATTTTTCACTATATTGCTTAATGTCACGTGTCTTTATAAGTTACGGTCCTTTATAAGGCGTTCGCGAGGATATAGATCCAATGCATAGAAGGCATTTAAGCGAAATTTAATGAAATTGTGCGTGGAGTATATCAACTGGCTCTAATTTCCATTTGCACAATGAGAAATGCAGTAAAAGGCTACACCCACTTAGATACACAAACAAAATTGTTGTCACTCTAATAATCTAGATTAAAGAACAAATAATTATTGATACTCTTTAAAATAAATACAAATAAAGTACAAAAAGAATTAAAAATTCACGCTTGATACACAAATATACAACTTATTGATTATAATTTTATACAGTTATTTGTGATATCTGGAATAAAATAAATTGATGTTAATATTTGCTCGCTTATCACGGGTATAAAGTGTTTATACCATGTGCGCCGGGATACAGATCCAACGCCTAAATGTAATTTAGTGTATTCAATGAAAATTCCTTGTTCCGAATACTTTATGGAAGTGTATTGTAATCAATGAAATGCAAATTCGGGACCCAATAGTCCAGTCAAAATATACACCTAGTTCGTCTAGGACGCCTAGTACGTCTAGTACGCCTAGTACGTCTAGGACTTCTAGTACGCCTAGTTCGACTAGGACGTCTAGTACGTCTAGGACGTCTAGTACGCCTAGTTCGTCTCGGATGTCTAGTACGCCTAGTTAGTCTAGTACGCGTTTTTATTCGAGGACAGAGGTCACAAATTTGGGTTTTTTGCGTACAGAATGTACCCAAAAATTCAGAGATATATGCAAAAAACGCAAATTTGTGACCTTTAACCTCGAATAAAAAACAACGCACAAGCGGAAGCACGGGGACTTTTGACATATCATTTGTAATTACGTATTCAAGGCCTGCACAAAAATCCAGCTTGTTGGGAATTAATGCAAACTGGAATGTCTAGTTTGACTGGACTACAACGGGAAGCTAGTTTTCTTACACCAAGCGCCTCACTATAATCAGTTTTTTCTTAGCAACAACGTTATCTTCTATATAAGCTGTTTTTCACATAATCTGTCAATAAATTTATTAGATTTACGTAAAAACTCTACTTACCATCGTTTGACAGTTACAAAATGGCTTCGTCATGGAGTACAGTAGTCAGTCCACGGAAACACTGAAAACATGTTAGTCCTCTTGTAAGAGAACCATGACTCAAATGTTTTCTGAGAATTTCATTATCTTTACTCCACTCGACAACTTCAAAATGTTCGTGTAAAAATTCAATTTTTGATATTATATAGGTATATGTCAATAGTGTCCATTATTCAAAAGAGATATTGTTTTACAAATAAAATTGGGGAGAATATAGATTTTAAATCTATGGTGACCAGGAAAGGAAACTGGTTATTGGGTTTTAAGGTCTAAGACAACCAGCTATGGTCCATTAAATATCTAAATATTATTCTATGGACTTTTAGTATATTTTATGATCTCATATTTACGCAATTTATCCCCAAAACGCAAAGAATATTTTCATTAATTTTTGTTGATACTAATTATAGTCAAACTTTATATACAGTTAGGTGATCTAGTTTTAGACTTTCATTTCCATCAAAGCTCTAATTGTACCTCTGAAAGCTGAAAGAGCCGAAGGCAGTGTTAGCGTCGGTCTCTTGTAGGGCCCTCTGGGTCGTTACTAGTATGTTTACTTTGCGCTTAAAATGCATAGAGCGAACTGAAACCATGTCTTGCATACATACTGCACAAGCAACACTAACTTTAGCGTTTTAATGACATTAAACAGTCTCACAGCCACATTGCCTTACGTAATACAATCTGTTAAAGTAAATGTTTGTTTAACAATTTGCTATAAAAAGATCATTATTTTAGGTTTCTATGTATGAAATTATGTCATTTGTGCCATTTGAACTTTATAAGTTTTATTAAAAGCTATAAATAAATATTATTTATTTTTGCTTTTCATAACGACCCGATATTGCAATTTACTTTTAAAATGTCACAAATTGGTTATTAAAATTAAAATTACCAAACTCGAACCGCCTTTAAAATTATCTTATTACTCGATTAGATGGCTATAAACATATGTATGCTTTCTTGGATAAAAAATAATTATGGAAAAAGTTAGTATTTAAAAAGCTAAAACTCTCGAATATTTAAACCACTTTTCCCCCTATTTATCATATTAACAGAAAAAGCAAATAGTGAAGTCACTAACTGGATTTAAAACGCAGTTGGTGTCATATTCGGAAATATTTAGTGAATATGACTTTTAGGTTTTCATAATAAAAATTCACATGTTGCTGTTGTTCAAATCAATTTTGAACTATTAACATAACGTTTGACTAGGTATTTAATATTTTCCTTATCATTTTGCAACGTTTAGTTTTAACTTGACAGAAATATATTTACTATATTTTGAATCGTTTGTTTGCAATATCTGACCTGGTCGGAACCGACAATGGACCGACGAGATCGATGTGCACGTGACTAAAACAAGACAATGGCAGCTAAAAATTACCAACAGGTGATGTTGTGTGAAGATGAACTTTCGGCCTATGACAGGTTTCACAATTTATCTTCAATTTATCTTTTACTCAAGAACGGCAGTGCAAAGATTACTGTTCTTGGGTTAAAACTTGTGAACTGAAGGTCCATAAGACCTGTCCGTGATTATTTTTAGGGTTCCTTAGCCAAATGGCAAAAAACGGCACCCTTATAGATTCGTCATGTTTGTCCGTCCGCCTGTCCGTCCGTATGTCGCAGCTACTTTCATCCGTAACTATAAGAGCTATACTGTGGAAACTTGGTAAGTAGATGTATTCGGTGAACAGCATTAAGATTTTCATACAAAAATAGACAAAAAAAAAATACATTTTTGGGGTTCTCCATACTTAGAATTGAAACTATTTTTTTTATCTTCAAAAATTATATTTAAGTTTTCAAAAAACTGAATAGTTTGCGGAAGAGACGCTTCTAAAGTGGAAAAATGTGTGCCCCCGCCCCACCGTAACTAACCCCCGTAACTTCTAAAATAAGAGAATGTTAAATGTAAAAATAATATATGACGTACTCATTACCATGCAAATTTCCACCAAAAATTGGTTTGAACGAAATCTAATAATTACTTTTTTTTAATACGTTTTAAATCGGATACCGCATTTTAGCTTTCATTCAATCAACTCCAATATACTCGTAACAAAGAATAAAGAAAATAATGTATAAGATGTATAGTAGTGGTACGAAACCCTACGTGCGCGAGTCTGACTCACATTTGGCCGGATTTTTTAGTCAACGTTGTGCCAGGATGACGAAGATGACTCATCTAATGGAGTGAGATAAATACTTTCCCCGTTAAATAATTAATATTATCCTCAGCAACAAAAGCCTCGATACAGTAGCGTCCCAATACAGACAGTCTATCGAACCTGTAATTTTTCTTAAAAATATGAATAATACAATAGATCAATAAAAAAATCAACAGATTTATTTACATTACTTTATAATAGTTAATATATTGTATTATTCATATTTTTAAGAAAAATCAATAAATTAATTATAAATTCAAATGTTTCTGCAAACTGTTACTAACTGGTCTAGCTTCTAAACTACTCCCGGGCCCATTAAGAGACTTGGCAAGGATTATCTAAATACTATGAGCTACTTTTGAAAAAAAATTTAAAGTGCTCATAAAAATTGAAAGCTCAATAACTAAACTATAAAATTCATGTATTAAATTTATTGTTTTTACATTTTAAATATTGTTTTTGAGACAACAAATAGTGCATTCCTGCTATGTAGAGTGAAAACTTAATAAGCCTCTAAATCGATAACTATATATCACAGAGTAAAAATATTGATTGTCTAGGTTGAGGATCTATATAGGTATGACATACTAAAATATTTTTTACCTGTTCGCTTGGCATGGAATGTCCCATATATATGAATTCCAATTTGAAGGATATCAAATGGCAGCTGAGAAGATCTCAATATCATTCTATAATCAATATTTTCTTGAAATCTACGTAATTCATCAGTCATGAAAAATTTTTATATTAAATATATTGAATAATAAAATGTAAACAATTTTGTAACTCCATTATTGTAATGTGACCTGTATTTGTTGCCATATTTTAGATTTGTATATATGTAAATCTCAAAAAGTAATACCGCTTTCTGTATTTTGTTGATATTTGAAAATTTTGTAAAAAACGGAAATAAAGTATATTATAAATTACGATAAAATTATTGCTACCGGTATATGTAGCGTACAAAAGAATATTGAAATAAATTCATTGAAAATATAACATCTTATTATATAAATAACCCGGGCAATACCACCATTTTTTTTTCAATTCTATTAGTTTACAACCCTGAGATAAAATATTTGCCACATTAACCATTTCATGTGTTCTTTTATTCGTTTTCATATGCAGGATGACAAATTTTTCTTGATTGTATCTGTGAAAAACTATTTTTAAATCGGAATAAAAAATCTCAATATACATAGTTTAAAACAGAACCTTGTATTTTTTTTATACCAAAATCTTAACCGCAAGATTACAGATAATTCTTGATTAAGATCCTTTTGCTGAAAACCGTATATTTCTTTTAAAATATACTTAATTATAGACATGTAATTAGAACACCACTTATGTGATTCGAAACTGCCTTCATTCAACATCATGATAAGTTTCTATTTCAATAGTATTTTATCGCTTAAAGTTATTAACTTTAAGCGATACAATAGGAGGTAATCCTCCACATAGTATTTAGTAGACATATGAGCTTGTTAATATAACTTCACTACCTTATATATATTTTTAAACATATTTGCTAACTTTGAAAATGCTGTCAAGTGTCAAAGTCTATAAACATCACCGAAAATGTACTAATATCACTAATGTTGAAGGCTATAATCTTGTGCACACCAACATTGTACATAACAAAAGAGTCGCTATGCAAATTTTTACACATTATTATAATATATACAAACAAGAAACACATGAGAGAACACCTTTCAATGTGCTAGCTACAAGTGTCTACATTGTCTGATTAGTTCAAGGTATGGTTCAAAGTAATAAATTATGTGGGTCAAATAATGATCAGCAATTACCACGACCAAGATAAATGCAACCTGGGGAATCAAGGCGCATGAAGCGGTGTAGTCGAGCATGAAGCACGCTTTTCCGTTACAGACTGTCTATTTAATCGTTTCTTTACGGAATCCAAATCGTATTTCTGTAGAATTATGCATAAATATATGCGATGATCAAGCCTACAGGTTCGCCTAGAAGATGCTTTATTACTCTGTGTTAATTGTTACACTTAAAGAAAATATTTAATACGTATTCTCTGTGGTGAAGTTAATTCTACTAACAGAAAACGCTATGTTAAATGAGAGTTACTTCTTTTATTTTAGAATATTATTCTCTTTTTTTCTGTGGATGTCGTAAAAGCAGACTATGTTAATTTTCCATAATTAGAGGGTGGTCCCTAACTGTGATTCCCATATTCAATGTAACAATAAATAAATAACACATTTAGTCTAAAATTATAATTTATACAATATAAATGTTTCACAATTACGATGTATTTTATAATCATGAATAATTTAAAACTAATTAACATATTAGAAGTCATATGCGCAAGTTGTCAAAAACACGTTGTCAAGTTGCTTTTGGAATACCATTGATTTAATACAGAATGTTTTATTGTAATTGCTCTTTAGCAACTTTCATGTAAGGTATTATTACAATTTTTTTCAATTGTAGAGAGATGTTGTTGGTGATGTCGATGATGTCGATGTTGTTAGAGCATCGGTGGCGCTGTAGTCCCGGCACTGGTCTACGAATCGGATGATACGGGGGCTCGGGTTCGATCCTGCCATGTACCAATGTGTTTTTCGAATGTTACATGTACATTTATCTGACGCTTCTACGCTGAAGGAAAATATTTTGAGGCAATCTGCATTCTGCATTAAAAGTATATGTAGTCAAACAATCCACATTGGGCAAGGGTGGTTCACAAAGGCCCTTTTCCTCCCCTTCCGTGGCCGGGGGGCGTCGTCGGTGGTGGAGATCGGGGGAGGTGTGTAGCCTCCCCAAGGAGGGCTCCCCTGTATTGACAAGGGAGCGGAGGCTGGGGGTTACATGCCCGAGGAAGGCCATCCCTGAGGGTTTTAGTGGATAGGCCCTTCTGAGGAGGAGAGCCCCACATAACCGCCGGCTCGCCACAGCCGGGGTATGCAACTTAATGCATTTTGCTCAGGGGAACAAAAAAAAAGGCCCGTGCCCCTCAGCGGAGAGAGACAGAGAGAGATAGAGATAAATAAATCTGCAATGTGCTCTGACAATGGCCCGGATCCTAGTGCACTGGACATATTAAAACTGTATGTGTAGATACCACCTCTTACATCGCATCCTATATAGGGAAAACTGGTGTGGTTGTAGATATTTGTAGAGGGATCCACCTCCGGTGCCCGCCGCAAAGCTTCTTACTCCAAGACGACTATCTCGCGGATGGAGACTACAGCTTCATAGGATCTCTAGCCGATGATCATTGCTTTTACAATGCTCGGCAATGACAGGTTCGCTCCAACTGTAGCAAAGGTCTTGGTGGTATTTAGTCTATGCCGAACAATGCTCCAGCGTATGCTCGGCCGAGTCGTCGTCGCATCCGGATGAGTGGTACACGCTGCTCTCTCTCCGGAATAGTAAGTACCCACTACTAATCCTAGCACGACACCTAATTACCATAATCTGTTTCCTAAAAGTAACCAAACATACGTATATTTTTTAATTTTTCCTAAAATTATAAGTAATTAGTATCGATAGTACCGATATTAATATCGGTCTAACGAATTCCTATCTTTCTTATATGTACAATTTGTTACCTGTTTTAATGTATTTTATTAGTGCGTGTTATTTTGTTTTCATTTTGATTAAAATATGAATAATCTGTTCAATTTCTAAGAATTTAAGTTATTACTGAAATTCTAAAAATAGCATTATAAAGGTGTACACGTTAAGTCGAAAGTATGACTATGTGCGCTTGTAGTTTTTTTTTCAGCACATCTGCAACCCCATGAATTTCATTATACGTTTTCAAATTGTAATGTAAGATTTATAATGATGACACCCAGTAAGTTCATAATTTTTAGTACCCATTAAATCGGTAAGAATAGATAAACCCAAGAAAACGACTCTACAAACTGATAAATATAATAGGACTGTAAATCGCTATACTAAATCGTCAACATGATTTAATATAACAATTTGAAGTATTTCTTAAAAAATAATCAGTGATTATTCTGTGACAAATACTTGTAGTTTTTCTGTAAAAGTTCGTTATTCGATAAAAAATTGCTCATGTATAATCTTTACACTTGTCAAAGTTTATCTTCGCGATTAGTCATTTTTATCAATCCATCGACATGACGCAATACATTAAAAAAAACTTAAGTAACAAAAATAATACTTCGATTTATGTATATTATGAATAGAGATTACTACGCTAAAATTATTAGGAATGAGCATTTTACCGATAGCTATTGTGGTATGTGTCCTCATTTAGTATTCGAAAAGCAAATCCTACGTAAACGCAAATCCTGTACGGGTTAGTCGATTTCACATTCCGTTTGAGATTCTTCGTAGATGTACGCAGATTTCTCCGCTTCACTGTAATTAACTAAACATTGATTTCATGGTTCGCAATATACAACATAAAAACGCTTTTTACATTCAACTGAAGATTATTGTTAAGTCTCGCTCCCAAAATTGTACATTCCACCCGTCAAGATATGCAGCTTAAAAAACTTCCTTTATATCAACAGCTTAATTCTACTTGTAAGTATGCATTAATTTCTCAGATTCACCCCGCTTGTATTCAGGCGTTTTGCTTAGAATTTACACCTCTTTAGTAATTAAGATAATGTTTTAAAAACAAAGATTCCACTTCGCATTTCTTCTGGAATAAAACGTTACAGCTTGTATATTTTAGTGTTATTGCTGTTACTGCTGTACCCAAGGGAGGTGGAAAGGTTATCTGTTATGACGAAGGTACTGAGGTATTCTATTTTATGTGGAATATTGCATCCTTACGCTTTACCGGTCTTTATCAACTTGTTACAAAAATAACAGATTTTATTTTATTTTGTTTTAATTGTCATTCTACTGAAACTTTTACGGTGAGCTTTAACATTTTTACATTGTTAAATACGTCTACGTCATTTTTTAAAAATGAATTTCATATAAATTATAAATGAGTGTATTTTTGTCATTATCTTCTATCTTTATTAATTGGATCATGTATCTTTTATCATTATTAATTGGAAAATCAATCAACACATAATGTAAAGATAATGTATTGTGTTAGCTTTCCTGAATGCTAAATAA
The DNA here is from genome assembly GCA_036419045.1 of Scirpophaga incertulas. Taxonomy (NCBI): domain Eukaryota; kingdom Metazoa; phylum Arthropoda; class Insecta; order Lepidoptera; family Crambidae; genus Scirpophaga; species Scirpophaga incertulas. Next base: position 10,572,575 of record CM071646.1, read on the forward strand.
CTATACTAAAATAAACGATAGATCTTTTGAAATATTTTATTTAAAACGCTTTACTAATGATTATTATTTATATTTGTTAGTGAATGAGCCGTTGTAGCGACTATCTTCGATTAATAAAATGAGGTAAAATTTCTATTTAAATTCCAAGGAAATGTATATTTAACTTAATCCCATATTTCAATTATACACCTAGCCAGTTGTATTATTTTTTCAACTAGTATACTGGGCCGTGATAATTATGACATGGTCAAAATTTACAAATGCATTACGAAAATCACTGCTATACATAAAAGCTATTTCAAAGTTAATAAGTAGTTTGATGCTGTGCTCTATTTATCTATTTTTGACAAGCGTTGTTGTTGACCTTCTTGACGATTGAAGATAGAAATGAGCTTCACTCCAACTGCGTCACTTGCTGCCTAAATGTCCTTATGTTGACAAAGTGCCCAAAAGCTATTATATGTACATTATTTATTACAAGTGACTCGGCGAAAGTTTAATATCCCACTACACTACGCAAACTTGAAAACTGAATCAGGCAAGTTTGATGCTAGGCAAACTTGGCAACAGTTGAGGAGCTACGGCGAATGATTTATAGGAGGACCACACATGTGCCTGCTCTTCATTAAGTTCCATGCAGGTCTGCAGGTGTAATTAAAAAACACCTTATACATTGTACAGCTCGGTACAAAAACTTCTCGTATGTGTTTGTTTATACCAATTATTTTACAAACATGCAAATTGAAATGGCTACCGATGTTGCGTTTTTCAATATATATAAATTGTGGCGAAAGTAACCGGGCCACTCGGTATAAATTGTGATTAATTATGTGGACTGTAAGTTTAGGAGTCAGATTTGCTGCAACGACGCTTCCAGTACTTATATTATCAGCCTTGACAATGCACAATGAAGCCTATGCGACTTACCTTTCGTCCGCCGTCCTTCAGTGCAGTCGCCTTTGCTTAGGTTGCTACAGCTGTCCACGCCGTATACGCAATCCTGAATTTTCTTGTAAATAATTTATGTTCACAGCAGTCTTTTTACGGACGGTCACGGACCGCTAGGATGGTAAAATTTCTTCTTATTGTCAAAATTATATGACGCGCTTTGACAGCGAAAAAGGCATGCCAAAGTAAGCAGACTCTATGCAAGCCGACATAAAACCTCATTGTAAATGAACAAGGCAGATATCGAACACCCCCCACCGAAAGCATCGTGATGGTTTCCCATAGCTAAATAAAATTAAAATCATAAGAAAATTAAAAAAAAAATTGGTCTCATACTAGAGAAGTAAAAACAAAAACTCTACAGTTAAATGAAATTATAAGATATGGTTAAACAAAATAGGTAACTTTAATTCATAAAAGGTAAAGGACTCAGTTTATTAACCGGCCTTTGCAAGAGATTTCGTTTTGTTCGCAAAGTTACTTTTCTTACAATTCCGTCTAGACCAGGATGAACCTTTTCAATTCTACCTAGTGGCCAGCTGCACGGATGGGCTTGTTCATCCTTGATCAAAACTAAATCACCGACCTTAACATTAGGTGGCGAAGTAAACCATTTAGCTCTTTGTTGAAGAGTATTCAGGTAGTCATAACTCCATTTTTTCCAGAACAGTTGCGTACAATTTTGTAAATATTGCCAACGTGACAAATGGTTAATAGAAACGTCCTTGAGGTTATATTCTGGTACAGCTATCAGACTTTTTCCTATGAGGAAATGACCAGGAGTTAAAACATTAAACTCGTTAGGATTATCACTTGCTGGCAGTGGACATAATGGACGCGAATTCATGATAGCCTCGATTTTATGGAAAACTGTGGTTAACTCCTCGAATGTCAATGCTTTATTCCCGACAGCGCGTATCAGGTGGTATTTCGCGGACTTAATATTTGCCTCCCAATAGCCGCCCATACTTGGTGCTGCAGGACAATTAAACTGCCAAACAAGCTGACGCTGAGCACAACCATCAACAATTTCATTCTGATTGCGTTCATTTGATATGAATTTCTGTACATCAGTCAAATGTTTACTAGCTGCAACGAAGTTTGTCCCACAGTCAGAATAGAGACACGAACACAAACCTCGGCGAGCTACAAACCTGTCCAATGACGCCAAAAAACAATCAGCCGATAAAGAAGATATAATTTCTAAATGTACCGCTTTAGTTGAAAAGCAAATAAATAATGCCAAATAAGCTTTAGCAATTTTAGCGTTGCGACGTAAACTTTCCTTGATATAAAATGGACCACCTAAGTCTACACCTACGTGTTCAAAAACCTTATAAGGTAGCAACCTCGATGCTGGTAGATCACCCATTTTAGGTTGAAGAAGTGAAGGGTTGCATTTAAAGCAAACTTTACACTTGGCAAGCACAGAACGTATAACACAACGTGCCGCAAGAATCCAATAGGTTTGATTTAATATATTTTGTAAATTACGGGGTCCCGTATGCAAGTATTTTTTGTGGAAATGTTCTATCAAGAGTTTAGTGAAATTACTCTTTTTAGGTAACAAGAGCGGATGTTTGGCATTGTAAGGTAACTCAGAGTGTACGATACGACCCCCAACCCTGAGGAAGCCGCCATCATCAAGAAAAGGTGCCAATTTTCTCAACGAAGGAATATATGTATTACCCTTTGACAGCGCAACTATTTCGTGATCGAAATATGCACTCTGAACTAATTTAATCAGGCAATCATGACCTTGATTAAGATCGATAGTTGTCAAGATCTCTGGGGTTTCAACAGAGACACCTCGTTTGAATCGAGCAAATAACTTTAAAATTCGGGATATTGTTCGTTGCATTTTAGAAAAAGAAGAAAATTGGTTTACAATCCTCTCTAAAAATTCTATTTTCGACTCCGGTGCATAATTTTTCTGAGATAGAAGACTGAACGTATTTGAATTTGATTTTAATTCTGGAGTTTCGGATGTATCTCTGATAAAGAATGTAGATATAGGCCAAGTACTTCGATCACGATACATCCACTCAGGACCTTGTAACCACCGAGCACTCATTGATAGTAGCTGAGACGGAGAAATTCCACGGGAACTTATATCCGCTATATTATTTTCGCTACTAACATGACGCCAAGACTCAGGCGGGATCGAGTCAATTATTTGTGTAACACGGTTACACACAAAAGTTTTGAGTTTATATGCTTCTGTTTGAATCCACGATAAAACTATAGTTGAGTCTGTGAGAGCAGTGATACGAGTGATCCTAACACGAGACAATACTTCGCATAAATACTTCATCTGTTTACTTAACAGCACGGCAGCCATCAGCTCTAATCTCGGAATCGTCATAGGCTTGACAGGAGCTACTTTAGATTTGGCAACAAGTAAGCAAACCTTAACCTCTTTAGAGTCCCTTGAAACAACGTAAATACAGGAAGCGTAGCCTCGCGAAGATGCGTCACAGAAGCCTACCAATTCACATTCATTCTGTTCTCGCAGCAGTGCATGACGTTCTACACGAATTTCAGACAAGAGAGGAAGCTCTGATATAAATTCAAACCACTGATCACAGACTTGTGCCGGAAGCGGATCATCCCAACCCATGCCGAGCTTCCAGAGATCTTGCAATATGCATTTAGCCACGAAAGTACAGGGCGAAATGAAACCTATAGGGTCATATATGGACGCTAAAGTTTTCAAAATTGATCGCTTAGTAGGTTGGCATTCGCTTTTTAAAAAAAAAAAAAAAAAAATTTTTGAGAAAATAATGTTAGACCAAATGCAAAGCTATTTTCGTATTAATAATCTTCTGCATAATAATCAGTTCGGTTTTAGTAGGGGTCGCTCAACAACTGATGCAGGTGTAGAGCTTTTAAATAAGATATTTGACGCCTGGGAGGATTCACACGTTGCTTTGGGTGTCTTTTGCGACTTATCCAAAGCATTTGATTGTGTTCTCCATGAAACTCTGATTAAGAAATTACGTTATTATGGTTTCAAAGGCTCTTCTCTGAACCTTCTTATTTCATATTTGAGTGACAGGATTCAGAGAGTCGATATTAATGGTACGAGATCTCAGGGATCTTTGCTTAAGGGCCGATTTTTCAATCCTCAGATAAAATGTCAGATAGTAATCTGTCGGATAATTTTATTCCGTGGTTTATCCGTCGAATAAACAATAATCAATTTTTCAATGGTCTTTTATTCTCTGGATAACTATCGGACTGAATTTATGAACTCTGGCAACTCGCACTTTAGAGAGTTGAAACAAATATATTGAAAACACTAATATTAGAGCAAGACAGACTATTTTCAATCTGTCATGTAAGCGTCACATATTTTTAGGTTATTTTTCTTGATAGTGTTTCGATTGCATTGGCGTCAGTGAAATTTTATTGAAATTGTGATACTAAGTTTTATTGAGATGGAAACTCAAAAAAGAGAGCGTTCGGCAAATTTTAGCATTGCTGAGGTTCAGCTACTTATAAATTTGGTTGAAAAGCATAAACTGATAATTGAAAATAAGAAGACAGATGCGGTAACCAACAAAGATAAAGAAAGTGCATGGAAGAAAATTGAGCATTCTTTCAACTCGTGCGGAATTTCATCAAATGTCCGCTCGTGGAAAACTTTAAAACTAAAGTATGAAGGCATAAAAAAAAGTACAAAAAAAAAGTCCTCTCTACAGAGACAGGAGATGTACAGAACTGGAGGAGGGCCTTCAAATGCTACAAACCACGCTGTGGACCTGTGTCAAATGACATGATAATAGATCACACTGTTATTTAATAGAATATATAATAAAACAAATGAAAATAATTGAATATAAATTTATTATTAAAAAATACAACCTAGACTTCCTTTATCTATAATAAAATATTATATAATAATAATTAGATATATTTTGGATACATATACTGCAGAACAAATGGCTACTGAGACCGAAAGGTTTCCAAATATTTATGATGATGATGATATTATAAAGGGAAAAGATTTGTAATTTTGTCTACATCTATGTATTTATTAAAGATTGAAAATAACTTAACATGATGTTTCTAGTTTGTAGCCGTTCTGCACTGGTAGGGTTGGCTATGGAGGGAGGAAATATAGGCTGAGGTGGAACATCTACTTCCGGGTCTTCTGGAGGTTCATCTTCATTTTTTTTTCTTGCCAGGTTGTGTAATATGGCACAGGCTACAATAATATCCTATGCAAGTGGCAGCCTACACCTTAAACCAATGCTTAGCACTGGAAAACGTCTCTTCCACACTCCAAAGCATCTTTCTATGACATTCCGTGTTCTTATTTGTGACTCATTATACAGACTCTGAGCAGGTGTATTTGGGTTTTGAAAAGGAATCAGTAGGTAATTAGTTTGTTCATACCCACTGTCTCCAAGTATTATTCCATTTCCAAATGCCTGATTATCACAATGAAATTTCACACTTGAATTTGAAAATATCATGCTATCATGTGTAGAGCCAGGCCAACGTGCAACTATGTCTTGAAAAATTAACTCCGCTGAACACATTGCTTGCACATTAAAAGAAAAAAAGCCTTTTCTGTTCCTAAATTCCTCTGCTGTGTTTCCACCAGGTGACTGAATTCGGATATGGGTGCCATCTATAGCTGAGATTACTCTAGGAAATCTAGCTATTTTGTAGAATTCTTCCTGAGATTTTCTGATATCTTCATCGCTTCTTGGTAATGTTATAAACATTGGCCTTAAAGATGCTATAGCTTCTGTAACTTTTTTTATTATGCAGCATATAGTGGAGCTATGAATGCCACCAAAGTCACCAACGGTGATGTAGAAACTTCCAGTTGCATAAAAACGTAGTGTTATTAATAACTGTAACATTGGTGGGATACATTGGTTCCTGGAGCAAAAAGAAGCACATTTAGGGTTAAAAAGATATTATGTTATTAATAACTGCTCCAACTATAATATATTTAAGGTTTACCTAGATAAAAATGCCTTTTTATTGTTTAAACTTACCTTTGTGTTTTGTGCTTGATTTTATCCTCTTTAAGGGAAAGCAAATCTTGCACAGATTCTTTCATAAGTCTGAATCGGCGATGAAAGTCTTTTGAATTCCACATATTGAAGTGATCGGGCCTCGATCTGACGGTTCTTTCTTTTCTTTCCAAGCGATTCATATATTCATTTAATAAGGCCTCTTCTTCAATTGCGAGATCATCAATTTCATCGAAAATATCCATAATAACTTATTAACACGATTATAATATCCGCGATCGTAAATATAACCTCTAACAAATGTCAAACTATCTATCGAATACGCGGTTATCTGGTGGACGAAGCGGCGGATAGTTTTATTCCTTAGTTAGCGGTCTTATTCGACAAATAAGTCCTATCTGACGATTGAAAAATTCATTATCTTGATATCTGTCGAATAAACGCTATCTGTCTGTTTATCTGAGGATTGAAAAATCGGCCCTAAGATGGGCGTCCCACAGGGCTCAATTCTTGGTCCCTTTTTATTTTTAATATATATAAATGACCTTCCCTTTTATGTTAATAATAAACACGAAATTGTACTCTTTGCAGATGATACATCACTTATATTCAAAATTAAACGGAGACAAAATATTAATGACACTGTGAACGATGCAATCTCTAAAGTAGTCCACTGGTTTAGCGTTAATAACTTGCTTCTAAATGAAAGTAAAACTAAATGTATCAAATTTGTATTGCCAAATGTAAAACAGGTGAAAACCGAAGTAATTATAAAGGATAGAAATGTAGACCTCGTGGACACCACAGTATTTTTAGGAATTACTCTCGATTCCAAACTTCAGTGGGGCCCACATATTGATAAACTATCAAAACGGCTCAGCACTGCAGCATTTGCAGTTTTGAGAATACGCCAATTAACTGACGTAGAAACAGCTAGATTGGTGTACTTTAGTTACTTTCATAGTGTAATGTCGTATGGTATTTTGCTGTGGGGAAATGCTGCCGACATTCAAACTATATTTGTGCTGCAGAAGAGGGCCATTCGAGCAATTTATAATCTAAAAATGCAAGACTCTTTAAGAGATAAATTTAAAGACACTGGTATAATGACAGTTGTGTCTCAATATATTTATGAAAATCTAATATATACCCATAAAAACATTCATTTATTTAGTAAAAACAGTGATGTCCATAGCTTCAATACTAGAAATAAGAATAAATTACATTTTCATCCCACTACCTCGGAAAGTGTAATTTTGCGCTTCGAAATCTGGCTGGAAAATTCTATTTTATTCGCTTGAGCGGCAAAGTAGATTTGAATTTAGAACATCACATATAATGAGTACTCAATATAATTGTAAATTCAAAACGTCATTAAACCTATTTAATGTAACCTCTATGGTGCCAAATTTATGATTAGAACTTTTTAAATTGTGAAAAAATTTAAATTTGGAACCTTCTTGGTTTCTTTGTTTTATTTGCGTGCTTCGCGCCATTCTAGTTTTTCACGTTTTATTGCTTAATATAATTTATCATTATAAATTGTTTTCTTTTTCATTTTGTCATTTCCTCGCTGAGGTGGGATGAAAAGTTACGTATTGCACTCGAGTGGAAAGATTTTTCACCTTGTGCTCGTTTGTTTCCCTCGCTGACGCTCAGGATTCTAATTTAGAATCACTCGCTGCGCTCGTGATTCGACTTTAGAATCCTTCGCTTGCTCGGTCATCCAAATCGAGCACGCGGTTAAAAAGGAACTTTCCACTCTTGTATAATAAATAACTATTGCCTCACACTAGACTCCATAAAATTAATAATTCATTCAGAGGTAACTGTGTGCGTTTTTACAACAAAGTTCCAAGCAATATTGTACAATTAAGCCTAAATAAATTTAAAATCATTGTTAAAAGTGTACTTATTAGCAAAGCCTATTATACGGTTACTGATTATATAAAAGACATGAATGCTTGGACTTAATGTTTCTTAGTTCCACCAGGCATTGCCATGAACCTTTGTAATTATACTTGTACCTATAAGTTGACTTTTGTATGACTTGGTAACGATATATATTTTTGTAAATGTCGTTGCTTCTGTAAAAGTTATAGAGTTTCTTGCGCCCGTTCTTCTCTATAACTAAAAGAAGTCCGAATGGGTAGTAGGGAAAAAAAAAATTTGGACTATTCAAAAGAGCATATCTAATTGCCTACTTGAAATAAATATTTTGACTTTGACTTTGACTTTGACTTTTATTAAAAGTGAAACTAAAACTATCCTCTAACGGACACCAATGCAATCCGAGCAACTTTATGGAATCGTTATCTCGATTCTTTTCAAACGAAACTGTACTTTCGCGATGCGTTTCCGGCACACGCATGAGAATATCTTTACTACTACTAGACCACTTTTTTAACGTAAAACCTCCACACTGTAACATTTTAATTAATTCATCTTGCAACGTGCATGCTTGTGAAAAAGTCTCACATGACCATAAAACGTCATCCATGTACACTCCTTCGCGAATCACACGAGCGGCTGAAGGGAAACGTTCACCTTCGTCGCTAGCCAGCTGAAACAATGTACGGATGGCCAGAAATGGCGAGCTACTAACACCATAAGTAATAGTATTCAACTCGTAAGTTTTAATTGGCGCGTCTGTTGATGACCTATATAAAATATGCTGAAACTTACGGTCATCCTCGCGTATTAAAATGGCCCTATACATTTTACAAATGTCACTGGCAAAACAGTATTTAAATAATCTAAAATTTATTAATATTGCAATTATGTCACGGTATAAGTTCGAGCCAGTCAACTGAATATCATTTAGGGAAAGGTTATTTGCAGTCTTAGCCGATGCGTCAAAGACTACGCGCAACGGCGTTGTTGTGCTAGAAGGTCGAAGAATTGCATGGTGCGGTATTAAATATCGGCTAGGCTCGCTCCCAGTGTACAACTCCATGTGATTAAGCGTTTCGTACTCCACCATAAAATCATTGTAAGCTCGCTGTAACATGGGAGTGCGCGCAAGCTTCCGCTCAGTCGCAAGTAGCCGTCGCTCTGCGGCGGCACGCGAGTCGCCCAGCACTGGTCGCTCGGGTACGAATAGAAGCGGCACTACATAACGACCGTTGGTGTCGCGACTATGTTCCTTCGCATAAATCTCCTCTGCCAGTTGATCTAAAGGACTAGGTAAAGGCTTGCACGGCAACTCCTCTACTTCCCAAAATCCTCTCAAAATTTGATCCAAGTTTCCTTCTGGACTAAGTGACAGATGAAAATTTTGTGAATTAGAAGTACTATCATAATACAATTTTCCACTAACAACATAACCGAAAACAGTTTCAATAATATTCGGAATACTCGAATTAATATTAATTGGTTTGCCTTTTATCAACTCTGAAACAATGTCATTGCCCAATAAAATATCAACTGGAGACCTTTGATAAAATAATGGATCAGCTAAATCAAAACGTTGATAAGCGTCAATGACATCTCGCGAAAAAGAAACATTAGGCATTTCCGAAGACACCTTTTCTACCACCACCATATCCACCGAGAAAATCGGAACGTCCGATTTACACGGCTTAATATCGACGGTAATCATACCAAAATTCTTAACGTTTTCACCACCCAAACCCGATACTGTGAACGGGCATTTATTCCTTGGTAAGCCCAAACGTTGAGCACAGTTCAAAGTAATAAAAGAACTTTGAGCACCAGAATCAAGAACTGCACGGCAATTTTGATACTGGCCTGTAACATCAACAATATGCGTACGTGTTGTACCTAACACCACGCCATAACTACCATTTTCATTCACGGAATGAAGGATCTCTTTTGTGAGCGAATGTTTATCACTCACTGAGTGCAACTGAGAAGAAGACAGCGATGGCACGGCCGACGCCACATGCGAATCTCGATGCAGTAGGTAGTGATGAGGTGACCTACATACTCCACAAGTCATGTTACTTTTACAATTATGTAAATCATGTCCAGATTTCAAACAATTTGAACACAATTTAAGAAAATTGACACGGTCAATTCTTTGTTGTATAGGCAATTTACGAAATTCCTCACAACGATATATCATGTGATTTTTATTGCAATGCAAGCAATTAAAATTATAGTTGTTCTTACTATCAGTTCGCGCTGCTGTCAAACCGACCTTAGGCGAAGGTTGAGTAAAACGGGAAATATTATTATGTATAGGTTTACCTCTATGATATGAATTTGAAGAAATGACGTTTTGTGCTGCTTTTGTTTTGTTTGAATTTTGAGAATGTGTAGTCCAGGAGCTAGTAGACGGGAAAGTATGTTCAAGTACTTTGATTTGTTTGTTTACAAAATTAATCAATTCCGAAAATGAAGGTAATAATTTTTGATCACGACTTTCTTCGAAGAGCTTTCTAGTATGATTATCAAGTCCCCGCAATGCGATATGGCAAAACAAATAATCATCCAAATTTTCAACATTTAACGCGTGTATAGCTTTTAACGAATGATCGAAGGTTTCAATGAATGAAGTTAAGTTACCAATAGTATCTTTGGTCAACGGTGTAAAACTAAGCATTTTGTCCAAATACCTCCCAGTCAAGGCCCGCTTGTCTTGATATTTATCTAATAGACTTTGCCAAACTACATTATAATTACTGGCGGTAATTGGAAGATTTTTCACCATATTCAGAGCTGAACCCTTCACACATGATAAAAGATAGTGAAATTTATCAATATTATCGAAGTTACGATTATGAACCAGAGACACAAAAGTATCGTAAAATGTTGTCCAATTTTCAATTTGACCATCAAATTCAATCAGTGAGAGCTTATGTACACTTTGTGAAAATTTATTATAATCAAACACTAATACCAGTAATAATATGTATGGCAACTCGACGCAAACAAGATATTGTTATTAACAGGCATATTACAAGAAATGATCATTTACAAAGCTCAGCTTTCTTGTCCCAAACATTATGAATTTTTAAATTACACCTCTCACTTAAACCGTTGCCTCTCTCATTTCCAATCCTTAATAATCAAGCAATTAACCCTAATTTATATTCAAACACTTTTTGCCATTGAAAATACAACGTTCATAAAAATTTACACTCCAAGCCTTCCAGCTAATTATGTTCTCAAATAGGATTTTATAATTTGTAAAAATCGCAGAAAAAGGAATATCTTGGACTTTTCACGCGGGTAGAGGGCGGTATTATCGTAATGTTTTTTAATGCAAAAGGGTTCAAATTTATGTTTTCTTATCTTAGTCTAACAGCTTTTGTTTTTGTCGAGTGCCTTGTTATTGCCCATTCACTTAATTTCAACGAGCATTTCGAATTAAGTTTGTGAAAATTGAATTATTGACGATTTTACTTTCGTTATTACTTTTATGTTTGGTGTTAGGACTTTGAGTTTTCAAATGAGGATTGTATATTGGTGTTTCTGGAAACTACTAAAATGCTTAAATAAATATTACAAAAAATACACCGGTATTAATTAATAACAAACAATATTTACGACATAAAGTTGATTATTTTATCAAAGCTCTCATTATAATCTTCATTCCTCAGTTACGCTTCGCGCTTGCCGCGTCTTGTCTTCGCGATCTTCTTTCTTGCAGGAAAATTATAGACGAGAGATACGAAATTATCGATTTCAATAATGAAAGACTTACCAGTGGATCATAGATTATTTGAAGACTTGCAAATAATAAATAGAGTCTGCTACACTTTCGTTGATTAAAAATAGACTTAAAACAGCTTTTTATGCAGAGAAATATAGCAAATGTCAATCGAGCCGTAAGAAAGAAGTATTTTAAATTAGGTACTTATTAAAAGGTGTCCCATAAATAAATATCAAAATAATATTTATTCAAAATTGAACCTTACAGTGCGTAGACGTCAAAATAATTATAAGCTTTATGGCCCTTGTGTCCAAAGCACAAGCTAAGTATGATAGGCCATTCTGATCAAACCTCTTCAATCCATTTGGAGTCCGACCTCTTCAATCCATTTGGAGTCCGACATATGTAATCACCGTGGTATTTTGTTGCGGTGGTATCCTAAAGGATTCTCACCCCCTTTTCTTCAGAGTACGTGCATACAAACTTGGAAAACAAGCTAGACTCTACATCATTTTCAATTGCTCTACAATTAGGCTTTTGGCCTGGAACATAGTTATGCATTCTAAAAGACCAACAATTTGTATTTCGTTTGATTTTCGAATATGCTGAGTACATTTTACCTGACGCTTCAACAGCGAATGTAAACTTAGTAAGGTAACTGGTAAGTTTCATACACCTGCGAAGAAATTCAGATCTAAAATGGCCGTGAACTTTGATTTCTTGATAACAGCAATATCTCGCCTACTCCATGATGCATGGCCTTTTTAGATTCGTTTCGTTAATGGTTCTATGTTTGAAATCAACCAACCGTAGCTTAAGCACCATAAATTAACTAGAGTAGGTTAAAGGCATTGAGTGAACCGCTTAAGAGCTGTGATATAATAATTATATAATAAAAGGTGCCGTTATCACGTTACAGTATAAGTTGACACAAGAATTACTGTGCGGACTTTATTTAAATGACTACATCGTCATGACATTCCCATAAATGTTAAGAATTTATTTAACTTTATTTAAACAGTAGCACCATTATTCGCACACGATAAAAGTCACATTTGATTCGCAAAACAAACAGAGGTGTAAGATCCAGCCAAAAAGGTCCGAAGTTTTTATGCTAATTACCGTTCAGTGCCTAAGCGTTAAAAAGGGATTACGAGTGAATTTATAGCCGAAACTCTGTGTTACGGTAAAAAGTTTTATTTGCTTTTTCTTTTCGAATTGTACACGGGTCATTAATTATTTTCACGGCAAAGCATTCGCGAGTCGTGAATATTTCATAAGCGGTAAATATTGAAGTTCAGTTAAGAGGATTATTCTTGAACAGCAAAATTTAAACAGGGACATACTGGTAGAAAGGGCACGTGTGTATTTTTATTTTATGGTGAGTGTATTGTTAGCAATTCCACGACCATAAGACGTGTGATTTGACTAAATGCTTATTATTTAAATCTTTAGTTATTGATGCACTGAGAGTTTGAAGTCGAATACCGAGAGATAGTTTATTCGTCACCGTAATCAAGTCTTGAAGATTTTCCCCGTTTTATCAGATTATGTTTATTCCGAAAGTAGTTTGGGGAAAAAAAGTAGTTTTAATTTGGCTACGAAATTTAGAAAATAATTCCATATTTTTTTATGGTGTTATGATATTTAATATCTAATATGTCTAATTTACATAAGTTAGGGGTTTTGGATATAAAATTTCCGTTCGATGTCTCCACGTGGTTTCAAGAAACAGTCGATAAAGAAACGGATAACAGAATGATCCTGTAATGGTTCAGTTTTTGTTTTTGAGAACACTAAAAATTTACCAATTTTGTGTCACGAAACTCGAATTTTGTTTCAGGAAAAGCTAAACTTATATAAATGGCTTAACTCTCTGTCTAAGAGTATCGTAGGGATTTTAGATGTAGAGACTTCTTTCAACTATAAAGCGAGAGATAGCGGGGTCTCTTCTACTATTGTGTTTTTGTTGTTTGAATTTCATATGTTCTTGTATCCAACTCTTAGGAAACTAGGAAAACATCGTGAGGAATCTACATAGATCTTAGAAAGAATCTCAACGCTATGTGTAATTACCTTGACTCAGTTGTGAGTGTTTCGTGCTCCTCAGTAGAAAAGTATATGAGGCATGATGAAACACACTATAGGAATAACTAGCTAACTAGCCAGCAAGCTAAGCTCTAATAAACCACTGATGTGGGGTAGGAATTACCCTAATGTTTATAAGGGGTGATTTATGAATGATTTTTGACTGTTTTGATTACATGGACGCGTGATGCTTGAAACAATATAAAGTGAAATAAGAATAAAAAACCAATCAAGTGTGAGTCGGACTCGCGCGCCAAACACTTCGTGTAAACTTATACAAGCAATCGCAATTCCTTTTTGTGCCTTTAACCTAAAAACTTTATTTGTGCTACGTGACATTACTTTATTCGTCAGTGTCTTAATGTCAATGGGAAGTAACTTACAGATTTAGATTCCTTTGCAAGTGTCAAAATATGCAGTATAAGCGGTTACCCCACACGTTGCGTAAGGTTGCCGGCCGTTGCCTATAAAAGCCGCTGCGGTTGGCTAGCGACTCACTTATCGTCGGGCATTCGGAGCGGGTAGACCGGTCGTAACGTTATTGCGTGTTGCGTTGCGTAACGTTGCGTAATTCGTAAAGTAGGCGTTAGGCTGATTTTGTTCCTCTATAAAATTATGTTGATGCCAAATTATTTTTTTTTAAGGAATTTCTCTTCTGATTCCTAAAATCAGAAGTGGGATAAGCAACTCTTAGCCCACAATTACGAGGAACAAAGTCTTCTGCGTACTTTAGTGTTCGTGTTTGTGATAATGGCTGGCGGATCCAGTCGGAGTGACCGTAGGTCGCGAAGTCGTTCCCGTGATAAGTCGCGGCACCGTTCACGTAGCCGTCACGAAGTGTCCACTAGGAACCGCCGATCGCGACGTCGGTCATATAGTAGGACGCGTAATGAAAATTTCACACCGTCAGAAAAAACGCCTAATCGTGATCGCCATCATCGTCGCTTGAACAGATCGCGGTCTTCAAGCAGGTCACATACCCCGGATTTGGCTATTCATTCCACGTTGAATTCGATCATGGACCGTCTTGCGTCGATCTTGGCAGTGTGGGTGAGGGTCAGGTTGGGCCGAGTCGGGGGGGGGTTGGACCTTTGATTGGCTCGGCTGAGCCTCGGAATGTTGGGCGGATGCAGGTGCGGACGGGTGTGGTGCGTCGGGGACGTCATCGGATCGCGGTGCGGCCTTGGCGTTCAGTGTGAAGACATACAGTTTTGTATGTATTGGACTTTATGTCCGGCAGACATACAGTTTTGTATGTATTGGACTTTGTGTCCGGCAGACATACAGTTTTGTATGTATTGGACTTTGTGTCCGGCAGACATACAGTTTTGTATGTATTGGACTTTGTGTCCGGCAGACATACAGTTTTGTATGTATTGGACTTTGTGTCCGGCAGACATACAGTTTTGTATGTATTAGACTTTGTGTCCGGCAGACATACAGTTTTGTATGTATTGGACTTTGTGTCCGGCAGACATACAGTTTTGTATGTATTGGACTTTGTGTCCGGCAGACATACAGTTTTGTATGTATTGGACTTTGTGTCCGGCAGACATACAGTTTTGTATGTATTGGACTTTGTGTCCGGCAGACATACAGTTTTGTATGTATTGGACTTTGTGTCCGGCAGACATACAGTTTTGTATGTATTGGACTTTGTGTCCGGCAGACATACAGTTTTGTATGTATTGGACTTTGTGTCCGGCAGACATACAGTTTTGTATGTATTGGACTTTGTGTCCGGCAGACATACAGTTTTGTATGTATGGACTTTGTGTCCGGCAGACATACAGTTTTGTATGTATTGGACTTTGTGTCCGGCAGACATACAGTTTTGTATGTATTGGACTTTGTGTCCGGCAGACATACAGTTTTGTATGTATTGGACTTTGTGTCCGGCAGACATACAGTTTTGTATGTATTGGACTTTGTGTCCGGCAGACATACAGTTTTGTATGTATTGGACTTTGTGTCCGGCAGACATACTGTTGCGTTTTCCCGAACGCCCGTAATTTCTTATATTATTTAATTATATAATATTGCTTACCGGTCCGTAGTTCTGGCTTGGCTTGAAGTGTGTTTTGTGTGTACTAATGTGCCCTACCGTATGTGGTTATAAATATATATTATATATTACAATACTTGTAGTATAAAAATAGGAGAACGCGTGGCCGACCACTTTTCCAATCCGCCGTAAATAAACCAAAGAATATATTTAAAATAAACTCAATAAAAAATGCCGTGAAAAAATCCGAAGTGACAGTCAAGTACCGAAACCGTCATGTCAAAAATCTTTTTTTTTATTACTTTTTTAAATTTCCTTTTCCGCGGTCCGAAACTCATAAGTCCTAAACAATCCCCCACCCCGAGATGAGCAACCCTCATCTCGCTAGTCTACCGGTAGACGGGACAGGGTTGCCACCGCACGGCGCATCACAGAGTCGCCGATCGAGACCTCTGCGAACCGAGGTACACCGTCAGAGCCTGGATAAAGCTTCAAAATGCGTCCTCTACGCCAACGTAGAGGAGAAAGATTTGAATCCTTAATCAGGACAAGATCCCCTACCCGTGCAGGAGCCGTTTTATCTGTCCATTTCAGCCGCTGCTGCAACATGTGCAAATACTCCGAATAAAACGTTTATTAAAATTTTGTGACATCTGTTGCAGCATTTGAAAGCGAGAAAGTCGACTCAGTGGTACATTCCCAAAGGGATACTCAGGGAGAGCTGCAAGGGGCTGGCCGATGAGGAAATGACCCGGTGTCAAAACCTCCATATCGTTGGGATCCGAAGAGAGTGGGCATAAAGGCCGTGAATTTAAAGTTGCTTCCACTCTGTAAAAGACCGTAGTAAGTTCCTCGAACGTAAGAACCGTTTCCCCAATAACACGTCTCAAATGTGTCTTAGCCACCTTCACGACAGCCTCAAAGATGCCTCCCCAATGAGGACATCCAGGAGGATCAAACTTCCACGTAATGCCCTGAGTAGCCATTGCTTGTCCCAAGTCCGTACTATGTTTCGTTAAAAAATCATGGACCTCCTTAAGATACCTGTCAGCACCCTGATAATTTGTGCCGCAGTCCGACCGTACCAAACTCGGTAACCCCCTCCGTGAAACAAAACGTCCGAACGCCGCGATAAACGCTTCCGTACTAAGCGAAGATACTATTTCTAAATGTACTGCCTTCGTTGACAGACAAACAAATACACATAAATAAACTTTGTAAGTCTTAGAGGTCCGCAAGTGAGAAGCCCTGACAATAAAAGGACCAGCGAAATCCGTACCGACACCGTGAAAAGGTCTGGTGACACTAACCCGATCGCTAGGTAGGTCACCCATCATAGGCTGCATGGTGTTAGCCTTTAACCGATAGCAAGGTATACACTTAAATATAACCGATCGGACGCACCGTCGCGCCGATAGTATCCAAAATTCCCGCTGAAGAATAGCAAGCAGTGCCGTACAACCTGCATGCGAGTTAGTAATGTGCCGATCACTTACTATCAACTGCGTCAAGGGTCCGTCCTTGGGCAGCAAAAGGGGATGCCTAGCGAATACGGCAGCTTCGAGTTGCGCAGCCGTCCGCCAACACGAAGTAATCCCTCGCCATCAATGAATAAGTTAAGTTTCTGTACGGCACCCTTTAACCGACCCGTCGTCCGTAACGATTTAAGCTCGTCAGAAAACCGTTCCGATTGTACCCGTCGTACCCAAAACATGAGAGCAGCACGCCGTTCGCCTGCCGTCAGAAACAAAGATGTATTTCTTACAACCGGTTTGCGAGTATTCGTTATAAACCGACGCATCCATCCCGTAACGGCCAGTAATTTATTAAGAGAGCTAAACCGCAGTAAAAGAGGGTTTGTGACGATTTCTTTCTCCACAGCCATGACACGCACACAGGGCAGCGGATCCGATCCGATTAAAACCGTAGGGGCCATGACGACTCCGGTGCCGTCAACCAAGCAGGTCCCCACCAAAGGTTATGACTCACCAACGAGGAGGCATAACAGCCGCGAGAGGCCACGTCGGCGGGGTTCAACTCGCCGGGTACGTGCCGCCAATTCAGATTCACTGACGAGTTTTGAATTTGCGAAACCCGATTCGCAACAAATGTTTCCAGCCTATGTACCGAGGTCTGGAGCCACGCCAAAACAATTTGGCTGTCAGTCCACGCATAAACGTTGCCTATGTTAATGTGCTTCCCGAGTGTATCACAAACATGATTCAATAACCGAGTAAGTAACGCAGCTCCCGAGAGCTCCAATTTGGGTATGGTTTGGCGGTTGCGTATAGGAGCCACCTTGCTCTTCACCGTGATTAGATGTAACGCTACTGAACCATCTGGCTGTATCGTCCGAAGATATACGACTGCCGCGAAACCCGATTCCGAGGCGTCACAGAAACCGTGAAGTGACGCATGATACTTCCCGGTGGAAGTATTTTACGAGGTATAACAACCCTTCCGATAGTGGGTAACTGATCAATAAATGCGAGCCAGTCCGTTAAGAGTTCAGTAGGTAGGGTCTCATCCCACTTAAGCTCAGCCAACCATAACCGTTGTAGAAAACATTTAGCCCAAAATATTATAGGAGCGATCCACCCGTTAGGATCATAGATACGAGCAACCGTAGACAGGACTAGCCGCTTAGTCCATATCTTTTCCGTTATTGTTAAAACCCGAAAGGAAAAGATGTCAGGAACCGGTAAATACTGAACACCTAAAACCGATGTTGAACGAGGAGAGTCCGGATTCTCAAATAACAATGGATCTTGAACGTGATCCGCTGGTAGTCCTTCTAAGAGACGTGGACTGTTCGAAATCCATTTCCGTAGTTCATAGCCAGCCGTTGCCAATAACGCTATGAGCTCGTTACGTAAAATTAAAGCCTCCTGTTCCGAAGATCCACCCGTGATAACGTCATCGACAAAAATTTCCGACTCTAAGACGTCCGCCGCACGAGGGAATCGAACGCGTTCCCGTTGAGCGAGTTCCAACAAGCACCGCATAGCCATCCAGGGGCTAGATTTCAAACCGTACGTGTTTGTGTTCAGTTCGTAGACGCGTAATGGGTGAGACGGGTCCTCGCGCCAAAGAATCAGCTGATACCGTCTATCAGCCTCATCAATCACCGTTTGCCGGAACATCATGCGTATATCCGTCGCGAAGACCACCTGGTGTCTACGAAAGGCCGAAATAAGATCCGAAATATCTTTATGTAGTTTAGCACCCGAGTGCAGGATTTGGTTCAATGAAACACCGTTAGAGGAAGGGGCCGACCCGTCAAACACGACCCGTATCTTACCGCTATCCGATTTAAAAAACCGCGTGATGTGGTATGAAATAGTGTTCTTCCGATGAGTAGTCCCTCCGTGCCAGGGACATGTGACCTAATTGTACATATTCCCGCATGAACTCAATGTATTTGTCGCGAAACTCTGTATCTCGCTTCATGCGACGTTCCATAGAAAGCAGGCGTTTCTCAGCAGTGAGGTAGGACTGCCCCAGCGGTTTGCGAATGCTCACAAAGGGCAACCGAGTAACGAAACGACCGTTCGGTAACCGATAAACATTTTCGATAAAATGGCGCTCGCATTCTTCGTCGAGCGGGTCCTTCCGTGAAACCGTGGGTACCTCTTCTGTCTCCCAAAAACGCTGTACTAAATCCGAAAGAGAAACGCCCGTAAAAACCGTATCAGAAACCGTATCATATGCTGGGCCCATAATCATATATCCGTAGTGCGATGGTATAGCAACCAAGCCATTATTATTTAAATTTATAGTGCGTCCGGTGCACAATAATTGACCAAGCACATCAGTACCAAGCAACAAATCAATTTTTCCAATATTTAAAAATTTTCTGTCAGCCAAAGACAGGTGAGAAGCCGAGTTCAAAATTTCCGAAGGTAATTCCACCTGTGGATGTTCTCCTAAAATATCATGCAACACTAGTGCTGTAACTGTAATAACAGGTTGAGAGACCGATTCTCCAACAATGTTAAAGGTACATTGACCATAAACATGTGACACGAGCACATCACCTATGCCACGAACCGAAATATTATTATTAAATATGTATAGGCCTAACCGTCTCGCCAAATTAACTGTTATCATGCAACCTTGCGAACCCGTGTCCGCTAGAGCCCGTGCTCTAACATAAAAACCGTTAATATCACAAATCCTTACCGCAACGGTAGGCAATAAAATAGTATTTAAAAAGGTTGCATTTGGCGAGGCGGCGGCGACTACCTATTCTTGAACGTCACTATGAAATGAAGCATTCACCGATTAAAAACCTGGGCTGCCGACAGCGCCAGAGGGTTATATGTAGGGGGTCTCGAGCGCCCCAATGGTGCCCGAGTCAGGTGCCAACTGGCATCCGGTGTCCGGTAACCAACCGGATGACCGAAAGATGGCGGCGTGTTCCTCAATCGCGGCCGTTCCGCGAGTGGTGGTGAGAAACCCCTCGCTCTCGCTGCATACGAGGCCGCAGACGCATACTGTTCCGCAGTGACGTCACGAGATTCGTCCGCTTGAATATGCCCTATGCCCGCTGCATAGGGTGCTTGTACCATAGGCCCGGTGCCTCCCCACCCGTATGTGGAGATGCCTGTGAAGTAGGCCTAAAGCCACCCCACCCGTATATGGAGGTGTCGCGCGCACGTCCACGTCGAGGCGACGCTCGTCCAGAATGAGGAGGTGAAGTCCGTACTTGTCCGCTTTGACCCCCTCCTGAAGGAGAACCAATCCGTGCCGCTGCAGGCCTAACTCCACCATTCCTATTCAGGCATAACATCCCGTGATGTTTGCCGTTACAATGAATACATGGCCGTGCCACTGCACAACTATTAACAAGATGATCCCCTAAACAAAAATAACACAACTTGTGATTTTGCACAAAACACCTCCGCTGTTGAGGGGAACAATTTATAAAATGTTGGCATTTAGATATAAAATGGCCTATGATGCCACAAAAGGTGCAACCAACCCGCTTGGATTGCAACCTATTATTAATAGTATGGTCCGATGTAGCCATACCTACCCTAGTCCCCCGAGTGGGTGGCCTAATCTACCCCTGACTGAATACAGGTCTTCCCTGACTGGACACAGGCCTCCCAGATGGCCCTGAGGTAGCCGTTGCAGGAGGTGAGCCTACATTGTCAACAATCCGTGCTTCTTCCTCCAAGAAGGTCAAAAGGTCAATAAATTTAGGCAACGGGCTTGCCTCATCTCCGCTTCCATATTTTTGTTCAAATCTTAATTTTAAATCAGAGGGTAACTTATTCAATACAATATGGAGCAACAAGAATGACCACTCCGTTACTGGTAAATTTAATTTCTCCAAACAATTATAGGCCACCTTTAATGGATTTAAAAAATCATCCCTTATAAACATGATATTCCTTAAATAAGGCAAATTTAATATCTTTGCCACATGGGCATCCGCAATTAACCTAATATTTTGATATCTGCCCATCAATAGCGCCCTTGCAGTCTCATATATTGTTATCTGTTATGGTTAAATGTGAAATAACCTGGTGAGCGTCTCCCGATAGACAACTCAACAGATAACTTAATTTTTGTGAGAGTGATATATCCATCCGACAATGTACCAAAGAATCAAAAATGTTAATAAATGACATCCAAGTTTCATACCCACCAGAATACTTGGGCAAATTTAAATCCGGCAATCTAGTATAAATTGAGGCATTACTACTTGACTGACCCTTAACCGTGGGACTACTGGCCAGATCCAGTGTCCTTACCGCCTGAATAATGCTGTCATAATATTCTAAGCATTGCTTGTAGTCTGCCTGAGCTTGAATCAACCTTGCCTGCAAAGTTTCATTGTCTGGATTCATGTCAGCCCTATCATAACACATTTGTAAAGCTTGATCCAGGTCCGCCATGTATCTGTTTGCATTTGAAGCCCGCTCTTTCAAGGCCTCAACCCTGTCTGGTCTACTCACCAGAGAAAATGCGCTTACCAACCATTGCAAAATGCGACGAATTTCGTTGTAACCGTCCGACATTTTAATAATTAAAGTAAATACAAAACAAACAGAAAAAAACAATACCTAATATAACCCCAAATTAAATTTAATGTAAATCAAAGAATTTACAAAATAACAGGTCCGTAACCGAAAGGTAAACCACGCTCTGCTACCAAAAAATGTTGCGTTTTCCCGAACGCCCGTAATTTCTTATATTATTTAATTATATAATATTGCTTACCGGTCCGTAGTTCTGGCTTGGCTTGAAGTGTGTTTTGTGTGTACTAATGTGCCCTACCGTATGTGGTTATAAATATATATTATATATTACAATACTTGTAGTATAAAAATAGGAGAACGCGTGGCCGACCACTTTTCCAATCCGCCGTAAATAAACCAAAGAATATATTTAAAATAAACTCAATAAAAAATGCCGTGAAAAAATCCGAAGTGACAGTCAAGTACCGAAACCGTCATGTCAAAAATCTTTTTTTTTATTACTTTTTTAAATTTCCTTTTCCGCGGTCCGAAACTCATAAGTCCTAAACACATACAGTTTTGTATGTATTGGACTTTATGTCCGGCAGACATAAGTTTTGTATGTATTGGACTTTATGTCCGGCAGACATACAGTTTTGTATGTATTGAACGTACGAGTGGACGTAGCTTGAATATGATGATACAGGTATAAGAATGATGAATGACTGACAGACGAGGATGGTGAGTGCAGCAGATGGCAGCATACAAAGTGGTGACAAACCCGAGGCTCGTGTCGAGGACGACACTATGTCAGGAGAGGCCGTATAAGCGGTTACCCACACGTTGCGTAAGGTTGCCGGCCGTTGCCTATAAAAGCCGCTGCGGTTGGCTAGCGACTCACTTATCGTCGGGCATTCGGAGCGGGTAGACCGGTCGTAACGTTATTGCGTGTTGCGTTGCGTAACGTTGCGTAATTCGTAAAGTAGGCGTTAGGCTGATTTTGTTCCTCTATAAAATTATGTTGATGCCAAATTATTTTTTTTTAAGGAATTTCTCTTCTGATTCCTAAAAGCAGCATTAACGCAGTATAATAGGCGTATCTTTTCAATGCGTCAACCTAGAAACTAGATGTTTTCATTGATGTTAAGAATACAACGCTGAGTGTGTTGGTTGCGTCAATAAGGGTCACAGTCGGATAACAAAGTTATAATGGAAAAAGGTTTCGATTTTGTTTGTTATGGAGTTAATACCGAACCCTTAAAATAAAGTTGCTTTTTCTTGTAAAGTTGGTTCTAGCATTGGTTAATAAACAAGAGTTCACGAAGACTGCGCTTACACATCACGAGTGAAATAGTTCGTAATATAATAAGGTATCGATTTGTTTAATCTGACTGTCTATCAACTAATTTCCATCTACTAACTGCCTTTATTTTTTCACTGGCAATTCTAAACAAAAGTAATAAAATCAAAGTACTAACCGCTAAAATATATTAAACATGATGTTTGGCCGAAGACTTATTATTATGTTGCTTGTATAATAATAATAATATATTAGCACAAATAAAACAACGCTGTTTTCTCTTAGAAACAAAACGAAGCTACGCGAAATACCGTGCAGCAATGTATTGAATGACATTACAGCGTGCATTTATTTCGTATTATTAACTGATTTGAGGTGTTATGCTTTTATTCTAACTTATATGCCCCTAAATATTATTTTGCCGAATCATACTGTATTATTTTTGGATCAGAATTTCCTAATCTACTTGCAAAATAGGCTTTGAGTTACTGTATTTGAGCATACTTAGAGACAATCAATAAACTTTGTCTTCGCTCACTAAGTTGGAAATTACATTACGTATTATTTATTATTTCGTTATTGTGTTCAAAAAATATCAAATAAAACATGTTGGCGCAGTGAGAATTGGTTAACGAGGCTCAGTTCATCAAGCACAAAGTCAAGGCTCAGTACAACGTGTCAACGTATTGTCCTTTTTTCGAATTTTATAGATACATTTTTACAGTGTCAGGCAATTTGCATGTGCCCGCACTGAGAGAAAATTATTGTCATTGTATCAAAAAAACTTTAACCCCACACAACCGTTTAAAGCAAATTGATATAGATACAAAGTTTTTATTGTCAGATGTTTATTGTGATTATAACAACATTTATTAGCAATGTTAAACGTTGTTACAAATACAATTTTTATTAACTTTGTGAGAAGAGCAAAATTTTATTTTGTTGTTTTAACAATTTTACTTTGCTAAGGTGACTTTCTGTTTTGTCAATATGGCAAAACAGTCAACTACTCCAGTATACCAACCTTGCTACCCTAACAAAGGAAGCACACGCTTCTGAAACTGATTTGTAAGACGTTGGCTTTAATTTTAAATAATAATCTACTGATGATTAATAATGCATGCCCCAATTAAGAGGCAAATCGTAGTAGACCTTAAAACATTTTCTGTTCCATACAAGTGTAACGTATCCAAAATGTACAGAACAGCAAATATTTAAGGTCAACCGATTTGCTTCATATTTGGGGTATGCACTACTAATTATCAGTAGATTATTATTTTGAATTAAAGCCAACGTCTTACAAATTACCTGTATAAGAGGTTCAGAAGAGTGCACTACCTTTGTCAGAGTAGCAAAAAGGTGGGTATACTGGAGTAGCTGACACCAACGCAAAAATACAAAAAGGATTCAAAATGTGACCTACTTAGGAGACATTCTATTATTAGTGGCAGTGAATTTTCATTGGGTCAGAGTTCAGAAAATTTAAAGAAAACATAATCATAGTTAATTATTTTTATTGCCATATAAAACCACCTTATACTAACCAATAATATTTATTAACAATATTTATTAACATAATACATATTGGTTTGTGTTTTAGACTTTGCTTTTTAAGCAGAGAAAAAAAAAAGAAAAATGCAGACATTTTTTTCTTTATGTAAATTTTAGCCTGTAAGCAAATTAATTGTTAGGTTTCAAGTTTGCACATCACAACTATTCTTAATAATTTACAATAAAAATTAATATAAAAAACATATAGTATAGCTATTAAAATGGTTTTCTCCTTTTAAGTTTAGTAATGGCTTATTACGAATTATGCACGACAGTCTTTATGTATTACCTATCCTTAAAACTAACAGAGACAAATGCCTTCAAATCACAACTTCTAAAGTCTATGCATATATTAACATACAAACATATTCTTTAACATATTTTTCACATGGCACATCGTAACTTAATTTTATCCACTACTTTTGTGGTTAAGAGCGCTAGTTCGTCGCCATTTGCTTGAAGGAGGAAGTCAAGCGTCATGTTTTCTTCTGAAATTAACAAAATCAATGATAAAACCTACTACGCAGAACAGCAAAGTATGACTATGGCATGAATATTATACTCATGATATTATTGTGTCATACCACTTTATAAAACTTTAGTGGAAACAGGTTGCTACCAAGTTATTATTACCTACTGCACTAAAATCTTATAATAAATGATAGTGTAAAAGTTGTAACTGCATAATATTGGTTAGTCTAGGCGTTAAGCGCTTCCAGCATTTTTGCTGTGAGGGAGGCTGGCCTAACTATTCAGAATCAGAAAGGCCCCCCCCTTAATGTATAGAGCAGCCTTGTAGATGGTGGAAAAGTGTTTGTCTGGGGTGGTCAAATTTTTACCAGCAAAAACTAAGTTTTACACATAGGTATCATACTGTTAATGACATTGATTCTGCTCATGAGACATACAATGGGAAAAATACTTATAGACAATTTGCATATAATTTACACTTCGAATGACTTACTACTAAACTAAAAATGCTAACTACTAACTTAAAATGTATAATCAAGTGCAGGTACTAGACCTGCACTTGATTATACATTTTGACTGATTTTGAAAAGTAGTTGCAGAAGGTTACAAATCTACCTTTTAACGTAAGTTTCTTTGCTCAGGTTGGAAAGTTTGCTCAGAGCACATATTTCGCAAATAATTTAGGGTTAGGACCGCTGAGGTAAGCAAACCTTATGGGTAACAGGATAACAAGGGTGGTACTTACCCAACATTTTATTTGTCAGATGACTAAGTCCGGCATTTATTAAAAATACCCTTAGGGCCTCGTCGTCCATATTGAATATCTCGCAATTGTCACTCATTAAAATAGTTCTCAAAGTGGTTAAAAACCTATGTGATTTTTGATTCGTAGCACGTAACCGGTACCGGTATACTGATTTGGTCCACCAAAGGAATTATAGCAATTTATTGTAATCCTGTCAGGTGTTTAAACCGCTAAAACGAAATGATATATTCACACGCGCTCAACGATCACAGGCAAATGAAACAAAATCATAATAAAACTTCGATCAACTGACAAAGTTCGTTAAATCATTAGCTCCCCCCGCCGCCAATTCATGCCACTTACTTTGTCAATAGGCCAAAGTTAATAATTAAAAATGTATCTCAGCACAAAAGGCACTTTGCTATTATTTTCTTTAGTGAATCAAACAATTTTAAATTTTGATAGATCGACAAAATATGGAAATCGTTGACAACGTAAAGTTGCGACAGTGTTAATAATACTATAACTTAAATAAAATGACAAATAACGTATTGTCCACAGATTCATAAAAGTTTGACAATAAAAACTTTGTGGCCATAGATAAATTAATTTATATTCTTTACCTATGTATTTTGATGCAAATACAAAAAAATATTGACAACGTTTTTATTGTGGCTTTGTTAGCTATATTTTTCCTCAGTGCGCGAAGAAATTCTAATGACGTGTGTGAAGTTGACCAATCCGTGCTGGGCCAGCGTGGTGGACTAAGCCATAATTGCCCTCGTCTCTAATAGTGTGAGCTCGTGCCCCTTCGTGAGGACGTGTATGAACAGCGAGAACAGTGAGGTTATGTGATATAATATAATTTGACAGGGATAGTTCAGATATAAAGTAATTAACATTTCAAAGTAGACTTAATAATATCGTCTATGGCAGTAGCACAAAACAGAGTATTTTTTCGGTATCGATAGAAAGTTTTCAATTGGAATCTGTCATGGGAGAGAAAACTTTCAGTCCAACTTTTATTATTGTATTAATAACAAAAAATTGTATTAATTACGAATCACAGACTGATTGCTATAGCAATATTATTTGTTAGGTCATTTTATAGAATCCTTTTTTATAAGAGTACTTTTAACATTACTTAAGAATATGTTTGGATATGGTATATATTATAAATATATCCAAATATTTCAAATATCATCTAATAAAAGCAATAAGAGTGACGATGAATAAATACCGCGGGTGAATCTGCGGACAGCATAGCTGTAATCGCACGAAAAGTTGTAACGTCTATACTATTAGAATATTCTGTATTTTGGAAATTTCTCGGAACTTGCAATTATATGTAAAGTTTTAATCTTTTAACGGAATGTTCTAGAATTTTCTCAGGTCTCGAAATTATAAGTAAATTGTTATCTTTTAATGCAAATCTGCCCATTTGCTAGTTTTCAAGCTACGCTCATGCAATCTACGCATCTGCATTTCTATAATTAATCGTGTCATGCATGTATAGAGTTCAAGTATGGGAATATTGAACACCTCTAGATAGTCGGCACGGATTGCCCTAGGAAAGTGCTCGCTACACCCAACTTGTATGTAGGATACACTGGGGGTACTCCCCCACAGCACTGCCGTTAGTGTTAAGCGAGCTGAACAGAGGTGATCTATTAACACCCAAGCCCAACACAACTTTGTGTTGATTCCATTGGGAATCGCGTATAGTATTACTGTATGTGCAAATGGGTTGTATTCTGTCTGTAATGTGTACTGTAGGAGTACTGTAAGAGTTATGCTTGATATGCTGAGGACTACGCATATGCTATTAACTATAAATCACAATCTACTAGGAAACTAATAGATGGACAGATATATTTATTACTTTATAGACTGAATTATATGTATCATTGACTTCTCTGTTGCTACCTACCTATGTAATGTTCAAATATGAGTCTTTGGTGTAACTACAAATAAGAATGTCTCAACTTTACCTTGGAATAATATATTATTTTCAATTTAACTGTTTACAAATACGTTTAACACTTATAAACCAACTTATATTATGTAATCTTATTGTATCACTAAATTGCACTGTTTTGGCTTATATCTTTCACTTTTAACACTTTTATTGTACTGAATACTTGTAATTTACTTTTCTCTTTACTTTTTGCTGTATATTTGTTATAATTTCTTAATAATTTTTATTATTTTCAACGATTTCTCTTGTTTTGTTAGGAACATTTTAGAATTTGACAACGTATGACAACAGTCCGACGTGACGTCACATACTTCCAAATTTCTAAATTTGAATATATTTATTATTTTTCATGCCATGTTAGACTCCTTTTTATGAATTTTATGTCATCATTTTAAATTTTTGTATTTAGTTTCGAACACCATATCTGGCTATTATATAAGGCGGTCCAGGGTCTCTGGACAGACATTCTACTTCCACTTCTGAAGCTATCAACAACCTTCAATACTACCTGAAGCTCTCTGTGAAGGAAAAGACTACTCTAAAAGTACTGTGGAAACTCTGCTGCATACTTCACCATAAGAACCACGTACTATTGCTGCCACATCGAGCCTCCAACGTTCTCTGCCTACCTGCCTGTTACTGCATCCCTGCCTGCTGCTGCATCCCTGCCTGTCGGCTGCCGGGTACTGGCCAGCCTGCTGCAAAATACCAACCAGCCTGCCGGTGAATACCTACCAGCTCGCCGCTGCACACCTGCCAACCTGTTGCTGTGTGTCTGCCAGCCTGCCGCTGTATACCTGCCAGCCTGCCGCTGTATGCCTGCCAGCCTGCCGCTGTATACCTGCCAGCCTGCCGATACTTGGTCTATCTAGATCCTGGTACCGCCTACCTTTCTTTCCCCTTCTCTATTATTTTATTATTGTAATTTTATCATTTTAATTTATTTATTAAGTTTCGGCCGTGCTGTCTTAATAATTATTTTAATATATTATTCTCTTGTTCTTATCTTTTCCTTATAATCCTTTACCTATTTTGCTCCGTAGCCTTCCGCTACGTGACAAAGTTACGTCTGGTAAAAAAAATACATTTTCCTTAACGTTAATTAAGTATATGAACCCAAAACCGCGTGACAGTGTCAAAGACAGCAAAAAGTACACGCCCAAGTTAAAAGCCTTTTGTCACGTCGCTATCATTTTAAACACTCGAAAATCCGAGTTTATATAACCCACATTCTTGAAAGCTTATGCGTTCTACTTTATGTAGTCTCCTTAATACCATTCCAGCGACTGCGAATGTAAACCCTATGTCAAACGGGTTACGTGTAAAATTTCAGAGGGAGCGTGAAAAATTTTTAATATTCATACTGTGAGACATATCTTGCCTCGTGCGGGACTTGGAGTAATTTAAAGTCTATTGTCGTATAATTGTATTACGTGCTCAGAATGCGCTTCTCCTTGAAGAAATTTCCTAATAAACATCAGCATTAATTAGAAGACGGCTCCCAAAATGCATAAAGCGAGATCACTCAAGATGGCCAATAATCATTAATTTATAAAGGTAATTTAAAATAAAATGTTTGAGTGAAAACTGTATTGATAAAAAACATAATCATATAGTATAGAAAACATATATTATGGTATGGGTTAAAGCATGTACATTTTTTTATAAATGATTTGCAAAAAATGTTAAATAAATATACTACAAAACAAAATGTTTTAATTTCCTAGCTGGGCAACTGACAGCGGTGGCAGCCTTGCAACACAGCCCCGTATAATTTCCACGCCACTTGCTCCTGACTTAGCGACAAGCTAGCAAGTTACCAAGTGTGAAATTAATATAAGACTCAAACTTATGAGCAACTTTGTCAGCACAATATCGAGCGAAGACTTAACAATAACTAAACTTTCGTCGGGTGAGTGTGATCAAAGCATTTTGTATCCACCGGAGTGCATAGGTGCTTGTGATGGGAGGATCCATGCAGATTTAGTGAAGCGTCGGAAGCAATTCATGAAAATTATAGGGATAAACCGAATTGTACGATGACAAATTTATAATAGTAAATTAATAATAAAATTAATTTATAATTTATTTATTTTAGTAAATTTTAAATATTTTTTTTAGTCAGTCTTCTTTCCAATTGGTGTCACAAGTAACTTGCAACAATATTATTTTTGAGAATTGCAAACAGGGACTTATTAAATAAAATAATGGTATTGTGTTCATTATCTGATTAACTGCCAATAAAACCAAGGTCTTTATATGAAAACCCCGTCAGATGCCACACTATATTTTTATTTTCACGTTAGAAACCTCTAAATTTATCAGTGTTTCTCTACTATATTATGTATGTATTATATATATAAAACTTCCTTAAGAATCACTCTATATATTTAAAAAAAACCGCATCAAAATCCGTTGCGTTGTTTTAAAGAACTAAGCATAGGGACAGACAGACGAGGGATAGCGACTTTGTTTTATACTATGTAGAATCACTACATGATCACTACATGTTACGTTCATCAGAGCGTAACATAAAAACTAAAAGGACAAACTTGCATCCAATTCATAATTTAATTTCATTTGAGTGAAAATTATATAATTCCATGACCTCTGAACATTCCTGACACAACACTGAGAAAAAAATCCTGCTAAAATAACAACAAAAGTTAATCCGGGAGAGCCGTTCATAGTGAATTGCTACCATAACAAATTTTTTATTGTCAAATGAAATCGACAATTAGGTAGATTCAGCAACAATAATATGTTGCTAAAAAAGCAATTGTGATCTTGTGCCATATTTAGCTTTGTCACCATAAATATTCCCGTTTTGCCATGATTAAGAACGGACATGAAGCAGGTTGGGTAAATCGTTGGGGTTACCTACGAAATATCGAATTCCAAATGATTAAATATCAAAATATTATCAGTGTATTTCGATATTCGATCATTTGGAATTCGATATTTCGTAGGTAACCCCAACGATTCACTCAACCTGCTTCATGTCCGTTCTTAAATATAAGCACTAGTTGTAAATTGTCTTGCTTTTAAATTCACATTAAATAGTAGAGCAGAAGTATTTAGTGTTCACAACCGTGATTTAAAGTATATTCCGCCATTGTGCTACACCGACACAATACGCGCCCGCTCGGTCCAACATTCGCGAAAGAAATGGATGGACGAGCCGAGCCGAGTCCTGCGTATATAAAAAGTACCTACTTTGTGTCGGCGCCCGAGTGAAACGAAACAACTACTCTGAAGTGGTCACATAACACTAATTTATTTGCTAAGCGAACAATCTTAAATATTGTTAGTTTTGAATATTGTTCATCCAGCATCGTAATAAATAAACATCACAACAACTTTAGTTTTGTTACAGATTATTTTGTCATACTATAAACACTAAAGTTAATATTCGAACAACAGTCGCGGTTGCTGTCTTAACAACGTTAATAAACATTGTTACTTTGGTTCAGATTTCCGAAGCCACAGGAACAATAAATCTTTAACAATAAATAAATTGCAGAGGACACTATGATACCTTTGTTATTGTGTGTCAAGTGTTTTGTTGCAGTTACTGTAATTATTCAACAAAGCTTTTATGTACACTTTGTTAGCCATTTTTTTTTCTCATTGAATGCGACGTGACAATATGAATAAATACATATTGTGATCTGGAACTATGATGAAACATAATAGCGACCTTAGAGTACAAATCAATCTAGATCTATTATTGTTTGACAAACAACCCTTTGAATCGTTTGCTAGTAAATGATTCACATAATCTGAAGCCTACTCCACAGTAGATCACACTATTTGGTTATCCAGAATAGTGGAGCGTGGCTCATAGATCGCTTTAGACCGATCCAGTTTATTGATTGGTGTTATTCTGTCCAAATCTTGCCCAAGATTCTCTCCTACCGCTGATGACGCACGCTGATGTAATGGATCGTCTGGTGTTAGCGCTATTGGTGCTTACAATACTCGTAGCATCCCTTAAACCATGCTAACGACCAAACAACTGGATACTTTTTACTGATACGCGTCAAACTATTTCTTAATTATATTAAACTTACCTTGTAGTATTCTTGGGTCTGGAAGTTCGAGGTAAAATCCTGCCATGTATTTTTCTTTACTGCAATTTCGTATGTACATTAATCGGATGCTCCTATATCAAAGGAATTCATTGAGAGGCAACCTGCATCAGCGAATAAAACGCGAAATGTGTATATGACGGCAATCTACAACAGGACAGAGTGGTTGAGAGTATAGTGAACTTGTTTGGTAGCGATGTCTATGTGCTGTAACAATAAAATGTTAGGAGGCCTCCGATTATATGGTGGCGACCGTAAGAAGGCGCTGGATGATTGCAGGGCAGAACCGATGAGTATCAAGAACCTGGAGAAAAACTATGTCCAGCAATGGGCGTCTCTCATATGAAATCATGATAATGAATAAAATTGTACGGACTAAAATTTGCTCATTTGCTTTCAGTTACTATTTAATACGTATGACAAACAAATACATAATCCGACCTATTTACCAATTTATTTTTTACTTGTCCCAATTCTTAATTACATTTAGAAGTTACAATATAAATCAAAATTTCGTGAAACTCTTTGACTCAACCTAAATATAATAATGGGTTTAACAAATTCGTAGTAAACATCCTTATCAAGATTTAATAAAGTCCAGCTCTAAAATACTTCTTTAAATAGCTTTCAATATTCCTACCGATTCCTCGGAAGCCTCTATTAGCGGTTGCCAAGTTTGAAAGGCCAATTAAAACGCAATAAAACTTCGCTTTCAAGATATCGGAACAATTATTTTTTTAATTATGCCGTAAACAATGTACCAATGTTTGAATTTAAAAACAACACGTATCGTCTTATTGTCAATTACTGTCAAGTGTCTTCCAAGAATACATACAGAATTTATTAACAATATTATTTAGGCGTCTATTAAAATGTCTTGTTATAAATATAGTTCTATGATCAAGATCAACCAAATCTTTTGTGTTAATTCCATTTCACGATACGTAGTTGGGACGAGCAAAAACACACGTCGCTATACATCCAAGAAACTCCGAGGTAAACGCTGAGCATAATACTAAATGTCAACTTTTTGCCATCGTCCTCCGAACTGACGAAGTGGACGAAGTTATCTCGTTAAATGCATCGAAAGTTTGCGGTGAAGTAGACGCTGGCGAAGTTCACACTAATCAGGATAGAATGGCCTCTGTTTTTCAGCTCACTGCATATAAAACTTTATATTGAAGAGATAGAATAAAATAAGTAGTTAAGCTATAAAAGAACGTGTTAAGTAGAGATATATTTGGGTACCTTCAATGCCATCCGTGTACAGTATAACTCGTTCAGAGCTATGCTCGGTTTGCCCTGTTATACTCGTATAAATGCATACATGGTGGTTATATAAATGCATTATTGATAAAATTAATCATGAACTTTTATTGAAAAGTGTAGATGTAATGTATACGAGTATACTGCTTTAATAGCTTCTTTTATATACGTGTATTTGTATTTCTTTTTATGTTTTGTATCGATAGATTTGGTACTCAAAAATGTATTCTTCAAATAGGATTTTTACAATGACTTTTGTACGTCGAAGATGTTTTGCCATTGGTTCAAAATTCTACAGAAGGAGACTTCGTACTGGAAATAACCAGCAGGAAAACCAGTAAGAGCAGTTAATTTTTTCTATCCGTATTTTTCTGGCCTCAGATAAATATTCTATACCCAATTTCCTTTACAAGTTTAAACAAGTTCACATTATATCTATAAAAAACAATAAATTAAATCTAATATAATTCATTTGAATTATATTAAATTTAGCTAAATAAAGAGAGGAGTCAGAGCGAAGAAGATTAGTGCTGATGGATCATAAATATTTTTAAACCTATATCAAGGTCACAAGTTTTCTATATCGTTTCTGAATCCCTGTCTGCACAACTATAGATCAAGCACTCGCACTTTGAATTCCACTAATAGTTGTCCTCTCAGGACAACTCTTAGCAGTTGGAGTTGCCTCCCGTGCATCTTGTCCTGCGCCCACCAAACCAGTCCGCGATAAAGGTTTCACCAATAATCTATCTGATTATTATTATATTGCTTGTTTTTTCTTCATTATTGATTACAAAAGCTATCAAATAACAAATAAACGCAAATATGTTGCATCAACTCATAAATACAACTGCAGTATGAATCGAGACAAGCATAAATACATAAGAAATTAAGTAGTATGAAAGTAAACATACAGTATTAGCTATCAGGTATGCATGTTCGCGAACCTGCTGCAACACATAAGAAAGTAAGCGAACACAAATAATGTAAATAAGCGTACAACATAGATGCGTAATGCTTTTAAGAAAATCTTATGAGCATTGCAATTGGAAAGCTCTACCTTAATCTCGACATGATATGACGATTATTGAACTGAATGTGGTAGAGAGAATATCCTCCACAATAAGGAACAGTCTATATTACTTTTAGTTGTCAGAACAAAACAATGTTACTAACATTGCTAGTATCTCACCGAAGAACTCTCCTATGATATATCTTATGAAATACTAGAAATGTAGATACTTAGTAATATGTAGATACTTGTGTAGTATCATCATCAATACATAGTATAAAACAAAGTCGCTTTCGCTGTATGTCCGTATGTATGCTTAGATCTTTAAAACTACGCAACGGATTTTGACGCGGTTTTTTTTAATAGATAGAGTGATTCTTAAGGAAGGTTTGTATGTATAATAAATGCATAATATAGTAGAGAAACACTGATAAATTTAAAGGTTTCTAATGTGATGTCGTAAATAAGCACGTTTTATTGCGCTTATATTGCAAACGCTGGCTGAACCCTACGAGATAGACCAAAATAATGTACTACAGTATTGTACAACTTACAAAAATCCACAAAAAAGTCCGCGATGGTATATGTCTATCTCTTAGGGATAACCCACCATAACCATTTTTTCACTGCACCCGTGCGAAGCCGGGGCGGGTCGCTAGTAAAATACTAAATGAAACTCGATATTACGCTACAGAAAACTTCCTCAGAACATGCACTTTGCACTACTTTTATAACAGCCGCAGGGGATAGGGTGTAGAGATTTTCTGCTATAAATAAGATTTATGGCAAAATTATTTCAAATAACTATTGCACTGGAAGCAGCGAGTATCCCCACAGGACAGGTTCGTTCCGCTACCTTCTGATATTTCTACATTATATTACAACTACCATCAATATTGTCTGTATACCTTTATCGTTGGGCGTAACTAGTTTTATATTTATTTTCTAATATAATATTAATAATAGTTCTTATATTTATTTTATATACACAGCTTTGCTTTGAATAATAATTATTGCCAATGCAATATAATAGCTTAAAATTGATTGCACTGTAACGAAGGCGCAGTATCAAACGGCTTACAACCATTATACAATTTAGGATACTCAAACGAACTACTCCATTTTTCTTTTGAGACTGTAGATTGACATTAGCAGTGCTGTCATAACTATAAAATAGTCTAATCTATTCAATCAACAATCAGTCTTAATCTATTAAATAGTCATGTTTTAAATCAACTTTCCACTGTCGATCGATATTTTTGAGTATTTCTAAATCAATTGATTAGGTACCGTAAATCTAAATGTGCGCACCATTTATTATACGAGTAATATAATACTACAATAATAATAGTTTTGTAAAATGAGTTAAGTTTATATAATTTGGTTACCATCTACGTAATAAGGTGCTGCCTTACGTACATATGTCAGTTGAGTAGATGATACTGTTGGCCAAGTGTTTTTCGGGACCCAGGTCTAAATTTGGGATATGTTGTTCTTTTGGTCGAGCTGAGCAAAAAATGTAATGGTCGCAAAAAAAAGTTAACGACTCACGAAGTCTGAATTGTGGTTTTCGGAAGAATCAGCAGATTTTTAGATATGTTGTTCTCCTTGACGAGCTGAATCAGAATATTCAACTTTTAGAAAAAGTAACTGTAACTTTTACCACAATTTATCTAAAGCCACCAATTCTTTTGCTAAGGGAGAGAGAAGTTCCTTTTTAGCTGTACGATCAATACATAGTATAAAACAAAGTCGCTTTCGCTGTATGTCCGTATGTATGCTTAGATCTTTAAAACTACGAAACGGATTTTGACGCGGTTTTTTTTAATAGATAGAGTGATTCTTAAGGAAGGTTTGTATGTATAACAAATGCATAATATAGTAGAGAAACACTGATAAATTTAAAGGTTTCTAATGTGATGTCGTAAATAAGCACGTTTTTTTGCGCTTATATTGCAAACGCTGGCTGAACCCTACGAGATAGACCAAAATAATGTACTACAGTATTGTACAATTTACAAAAATCCACAAAAAAGTCTGCGATGGTATATGTCTATCTCTTAGGGATAACCCACCATAACCATTTTTTCACTGCACCCGTGCGAAGCCGGGGCGGGTCGCTAGTATATCATATTTTAAATGGTTTCAGCCAAGAGAATTACACTTAACCCATTCTTTTGCCTTCAAACACAAGCAACCTAGCAGAATATATCACATCTTATAAATCTAATCATAATTATGACTCGAAAATTAATAAAAAAGAAATTTTTTTCATAAAAAATTGTAATGTTTGTGGTTGAGACTGTAAACTTTTATATAAAAATATTAAACATTAAATATGTTAAGTTGGTTTCGTTGAAGATAGTTTATTCAAAATCAAAATCAAAATCAAAATAATATTTATTCAACATAGACCTTTACAGGCACTTATTGACGTCAACAAACAAAACAAAAAAAAAAGCTTAAATAAAAAAAAAACAAAAACCTTGTCCGTACGTACGAATAAGGAAAAAAAAAAGAAAAAATATATTGACTCGACACCTGTTCGGAAATTGGGAGAGCCTTCTCGAGAAGAACAGGCAAGAAACTCTGAAGGTCTATTTTTTATCTTCTCTTTTCAATGTTAACGTTTTATTTATTATTACGTATTAACGTTTTATTCCAAATATTGTAAGAATGGTTATTATATAATGTATTAAAATCCGAATAATTTGAAGAGTAGTAGGCAGATGCTTTGCCAAAACTAAACCCAAATTGTGCAAACATATTACACACGCTCCTTTCATATTATAAGCTCCATTGTGAAAAGCGATAACTCTACTATAAACATTTTGCTGTAGGTAAATTACATTTTTGGTGTGGTGTAACAATTCTGCGACTACCCC
Organism: Scirpophaga incertulas; assembly: GCA_036419045.1. Taxonomy (NCBI): domain Eukaryota; kingdom Metazoa; phylum Arthropoda; class Insecta; order Lepidoptera; family Crambidae; genus Scirpophaga; species Scirpophaga incertulas. Next base: position 10,609,498 of record CM071646.1, read on the forward strand.
CGTATTATTGTGTCCTCAGTCCAATCGAATTTATTGATTTTGTGGTTCAATCAATATGTTGGAGTATGTGGTAAGGAATAATAAGAATAAAAATAAATAAAGTGAATAAGTTTGTGAAAGATGATTTTAAGGAAATGACACCTGAAAGATAATTATTTAAAATCACAAAATAATGAATATAAGTCGAAATTTTTCACTTTAAAGCAAATGGTGGCCTGCTTTTCTGGTATTAATGGTCATGTGGCTACAATACCACTGAAGAATCGCAAAACGGTAAATTCGGAGTGGTACACGACTATTTGTTTGCCGGAAGTATTTGAAGAAATACGTAAAAACAACAAGCGACGCAGAATCATTCTACACCACGACAATGCCAGCTGTCACACATCACGCGAAACAAATACATTTTTGGAGGGTCAAAAAATAGAATTGATGGGTCATCCGCCTATACGGCGGCCCAGACTTGGCACCTAATTATTTCTATTTATTCCCAAATGTAAAGAATAAATTACGTGGTCAACGATTTTCAACCCGTGAAGATGCCGTCGACGCGTTCAAACAGCACGTTTCAAAGATACCGCAATCAGAGTGGAAAAAATGCTATAAAAATTGGTTTCAACGTATGCAAAAGTGTATCGATCATCGCGGAGAATACTTTGAAAAACAAAAAACTCATATTTAGCCATGTACGTTTGTGTAATTTTTGTATTCCGGATACATAAGTAGCAGCCCTCGTATTTGTATAGATTTTTTTGCTTATATATTATCAGGCTGTCATATTATCACTTATTTTGGTGAATTTTGTTATCTAGGCTGCTTAAGAGTTACTAGTCTTATCTATTTTGGGGCATAAATTTATTAACATAGATTACTATAAAAAGTTGTGCTAAATTTATGGTTTACTGTGGTTTGTTTGTTGTCGTTGTTCTATCGTTATTTTATTGTGTTTGGAATATATACCTACTATGGATTACTTTCTTAACATCTTTCATGAGATGTTATTACGATAACATGAAAATTCGCTGTGTAGGTAAGTAAATAGTTTACTTAAGTGATTTTGTCGTTTTGTAAGCTATATCCTAATTAATATATATTATTAAAAACTGTACAAAAATGTATTGTTCCTATTTTCAAGATCAATATTTTTGCTGCAAATATATTTTTAATCGCATTTTAACAAGATTTTAAAGTGTCATTCAATTTGATTCGTGAACCGAACCATTACAATCAGTATAGAATTTGGCTAGTGTTATTTCATCAACCAATTTTCAACTCTATATCAAACGTATAGAATTCAATATACATTACAACGAAATAACGCTTCATGTGCTACCATCTGTACGTTATCGATAGTCTGCAGACCTAATCAACCCCATGGCGGAGACTTGTACATTCTTTGACGCACAAATATGATAAGTAAATCGTTAAGTATCAAATCGAACAAGATTATGATAATTTTTACTTAATAAATAATGAAAAAGAAAAGAGAGGAGGATGATGGAAAAAACGTTTGTCCACGATGCGCTAAGTAATACGAAATACGTCGATTCCCGTTACGCAAGCCTAGTCTCACATTTTACTCCGCTCAGTGATACCCTGGGGACGGGATGATGAATCAAACGGTGAAATATTAATAACACGCCTGCTAAATGCTGCGTCACGCAGTTATGAATTGCCACAGTGTCGCAGCTATTTACCTTTTTATTTGATAGATGTATATGTACATACTGTGCGAGGAAGTGTGTCAAGTCATAATATATTAGTATACATCTATTTGGAGTGTGAATTATTATCATTATTATATTCGTATCGAAAATTAAAGAAACCATGATATAAATGGTACTTTCTCAAGTCCTGATATCACGAGGGATAAAGTGTAAGGTTTTTGCAAAATACCACGACCGCTTCACTATTGTGGAATAAGTTAATAACATATATTAAAGTAATTTCACCGTCAGCTCCTTTACGTTAAAATTAAAAGGTCATTATATTTCTAATCTATCTTTGTTGTATTTAATTATGTACATAGTTATAATATATATGTCTATTTTCATGGAATCATACATATTATATAACATGTAATAGTCATGCAATATTCTTTACGATTATAATTATGTATCCAGTACGTTTTATTTCATTTATGCTATTTATGAGTGCAAATGATACCGCATAAATATAACGGTCTATTCGGCATATTATAGTATCTATTATATAGTAGGTATATATTATAGTATCATACATAACACGTTTAACTATATTTGATTGTTACCATTTCTAAACTATTACTTATTATTTTCTTTGTTACCTTTAATAAGTGTCACGAATTATACCGAAATTAGCTTCAGAGCTTATAACAAATTGCAATTGTTGATCACAACTAATTGACATAATTAAAATAAAAAAGAATTTCAGTTTTTTTAACCTTAAGGAATCAAAAATTAAAGTTTTTGATTAACGGTGTTGTTGGAATTTATGGTGGGACAAACAAGAGAAGCAAGAGCTTTGTTTTTATTTAAATATCTCTACGTGATATTTATTGAATTATTTCACTATGTATACAGTATCTTGACATTTCTATTGTATTATATATAATGAAAAATCTACTGTAATTTTTTTTAATTTAAAATTACTTGAACTTTCACTACTAGAAAAATGTATTATTCTATCAACTGTAGATGGATAGAGCTCGTCCTATAATTTTTCTATGTGAACAAATTGACCCGATTTCTACGTAAAAACCTTTGTGCGTACTAAGTAATTTGCCCGGGTGGTTTTATTTGACCAGATTTATGATCACAAGGAGGTACATATTGTAGTTCTTTGTCTTGTGTACTTAAATAAATAACTTACTATACTGTCGATGTTAAAGGAAATGGATTTTAATCAACAAAATTTCCAATCAAATATTTTTTATATATTACGTTGATGTGACAAAAACACTAACCCCCTTATTCTAAAACGTGGACTAAATATAGTACCAGGTTTAGTGCTAGGTTTAAACCATGAACACAAATAAATTGTATTACAAAACGAAGACTATCGTTAGTCCAAGGATCATCTATGGTACTAAAGTTAAACCTCTGTGACCCCTAGTTTATCATTGGTACAAACCTCAAAATTCAGCAAGTATTGTGATATCGCAGCAATCTTTTTAGTGATAAATTAAATAAATCGTTAAAGATGGACGTGAACGCAATTGATATCATAGATTTAGAAGATCTGGAAGTCTTGGAAATGTAGCAATAAATAATAGAAATAATCTTTTCATTGGACGCAAATAATCAAAACTTACTTATCGGCAACATTTTCCCACTCTTTCATTTTTAAAACATTTATATTAGTTTTAGTCGACTTATCTTGTAATATATTAGCCGACTGAGCAATAAGTTGACGCAATATTTCCTAAAATAATAAATATATTCGTATTAACAATAGCATGAAACTTATAAATTATCCAATATTTGGAGGTACGTAAACTGCAATTACAATTAGGACTAACCTTTTCTTCTGAACTCCTACTTTTACCCCTTTTTATCTTTTGTTGTTCCATTTTTTTGTAATTTATTATATTAATTTATTTTACAGAAATTATTACAATGAAGTTAAGGCTCACAACAATTAAATTGTAATCACATCAAACTAAAACGACGATACACAATCTTTTCTGCAATTTGAAATATTGCGCGCCACATTCCATTTTTTTTTATACTTACGTTCATTGAATCAAAAATCTCAGTTATACTATTTTACAATAGTGGAACCTCTCGTGTTATAAAAACGTTAGTAAGTAAGTAAGTTAGTAAGTAAGTTCTTTATTGTATATGGAATTAAGGTTTCTTAAACAGATCTTAATGTCTAACAAAACGTTTCACTTAATCCTACTTTTTCAAGTGTATATACAAACAAAAAAAAAATTAAAATCACTTATAATTAAAAAATTCTTGAATGCTGTAAAAACATTTGCTTACAAGCCAATTTTTAACGCAAGATCTAAACTTGACATATTTTAGGTTTTTAAATTCTTCTGGCAATTTATTGTATATTTTAATACACATATTATATGAATTATTTGATACAAGTGTTAATTTTGCAACTGGTTTAAATAATTTATTTCTATACATTGAACGGAGATTTCGCTTAGATACTACACTATTTTCTTCAAACAAATTTTTGTTTTGGAATACAAATAAACATATGTCAAAGATATACAGACAAGGTAATGTAAGCAATTTGTACTGTCTAAAATACGGTCGACATGAATCAATGTTTTTCAAACCAAATATGGCCCGAATACACTTCTTTTGAATAAGAAACGCATTGTCTTTATCAGTGGAGTTTCCCCAAATCATAATTCCGTAACGTAGTGTTGAGTTTACATAGCCGTTATAGGCAGTGATAGCAGCCTCTCTTGATACAATTTGACCTATACGACTCAGAGCAAACACAAATCTATTTAATTTTGAACATATCTGGTGTATATGATGTTTCCAATTACAATGTTGGTCTAATGTTATGCCTAAAAATTTTATGAATTCAACTGATTCTACTACTTGTCCATTAACATTTACATTGAGTTTCTTATTTTCTCTCTTATAAGTTCCAAATTGCATAAGTTTAGTTTTATTCACATTAATTTTCAAATTATTACATCTTAACCATTCATTAATTTCATACAGAGTTGCATTAATACAATTTTCATATATTTGTGTATCTTCATTTTTAACACCTTTAAAAACAATTGTAACATCATCAGCAAACAAAATACATTCCTGAGATATAGCATTGGGCAGATCATTAATATAAAGGTTAAACAGCAATGGTCCTAGAATACTGCCTTGGGGTACTCCAAAGCCATTAACAATAAAACTTGATCTAATCCTCTCCAGACACCTACTTTTAGTACAACATCTCTGTATTTCCACACATTGTTCTCTTCCTGACAAATAACTTTTGATCCAGTTGTAACATGGTCCACGTATACCATACCTTTGAAGCTTATCAAGCAAACGCTCGTGGCACACAAAATCAAAAGCTTTGGTCATATCTAGGAAAGCCACCGCAATTGGAATGTTGTCATTAATACTGCTTGTAATATGTTTAAGTAGTTTGAATGCAGCTAACGATGTACTTTTATTTTTTCGGAACCCATTCTGTTCGTCTTTTATCACATTATGAGTACTCAAGAATCCATTCAATCTTTTAAACATAATTTTTTCCAAGATTTTAGAAAAGATAGGTATCAAAGTAACTGGTCTATAATTATTCAACAATGTTTTGTTACCTTTTTTATGAAGCGGCTTTACTATAGATTTCCTCAAGACGTCAGGAAAAATACCATCACATAAGAGTCTATTTATCACGAATGAAAAAGGTTTTGCAACTGCACCTATACTCATTTTTACGATATCAGTACGAATTTCATCGAAACCTACTGATTTGGAATTTTTAAGAGATTTTACTGTTTTTATTAACTCTATTTCAGTGACTGGATTTAGAAATATTGTGGATATTATTGATTCTACATTGTCTAATCGATCAATATTTGGTAAGCTATTTTCCGACACATTACGTATAAAATATTCATTAAATGATTGTGAAATAATTTGTGGGTCACAGACGCTTTTACCACATGTATCTATTCTTGTAATTGAGGAACTGTTTACATCCTTGGTATACTTATTTATAACATTCCAAACTGCCATACATTTATTTTCAAATTTATTTATATAATGCAAATTTTTATTTTTTTGAGAAGTTTTTATGCATTTCCTTAGAATACATGCATATTTTTTATACATAGTAATGTATTTGTTACGATCATTACGATACTTCAAATATAATTGACGCTTATTAAAACAACTTTTCTGTATACCTTTTGTTAACCAGCATGATGTATTTGATTTAGACGTTTTTTTAATTTTTAGTACTGGAAAGCATAAATCATAAAATAATTTATATAAACTGTAAAATACATTGAAAGACTCCTCAGCATTTAATTTCTCGTTATATACATCTGAAAAAGAAAGAGATTCAAAGCATTCAAGAAATTTCCTTTTATTCTCTTTGGAGTAGTCTCTTTGAAACTCGTACCACCATTTCATATTAGATTGTCTTTTTTCCCGTAACGGAATCTTCAGATACTGTGACTTATGATCTGACAATCCCAATTCTATCACGCCGGATGTAGTATTTTTAATATTTGTTGCGAATTGGTCAAGACAAGTTTTAGTTGTCTTTGTAATTCTCGTTGGTTCTTTAACTTTCATGTCTAAATTATGGTTTTCTAATATTTGTCGAAGTTCTATAGATAAATTTGTTTCTTCCAAAGTATTTATATTCCAATCTCCACATATTACAATCTTTTTCCTTCTCTTTCTACCTAGAGCATATAATAAATCTGATAGTTTTTCAAAGAATATGGAGTTTTTAGATGTTGGTGTTTTATGTGTGTATATACATACAACGATAATACCATATGAAGTCAGCTCCACTCCACAGCACTCAAAATTATATTTTTTTGGGATGTTCTCTAAGTCAATGATTTTATATTCAATGTCCTTTCTTACTAGAATTGCAACCCCCCCTCGTTCTTTAGTTCGTTTTCTAGAATAGCATGACGCAACAGAAAAGTTTTCTAGTTTTAAGTTCTTCTCAGCGCCACTTTCAAGATTAGTTTCACACAGACAGACAACGTCCGTAATAAGTGTTTTTTCTTTAGCTAGATTATTAATTGCAATTTGTAGTTCGTCCTGTTTGCTCAGTGCTCCCGAAATATTAGCGTGTAATATTCCAATGGAGGGATATTCTATTGTATCATTGTTACCATGTGCTTCAGACAAGTTTTCAGTACTGTTATTTGCGAAAAAGATGAGGATTATTCTGTATATCGTTAATCAAGCTATAAATTTTTAATAATATTGTTTTCATTCCATCTTTATTTATTCTTCCTGTTTGAGACGAAAACATTTCGAAACTTAGATCTCGATTTGAATCAAAACAGTAGACATGTTTATGTTCATTGATATCGCTATACAGGAGTCTGTTGAACAATTCAATTTTATAATTAAATATAGGTGCACCGCAAACATAGGTTGGAGGTACAACAATAATGTTTGTATGTAGAATATTACTCAGGACTTCTCTCATACTTGCTATTAAGTCATTATATTCTCTCTGCTGATGAAAATCATGTTCTCCTATTAGGATTACACAATAATCATTATAGCTAAAATCCTTTAACTTTGAGTCAAGTCCCTCAATTAGTTGCAGTATGCCTGCAGAGTTTTTGATATAATGGCAATAATCAAATTTTTCATCTACGTGCAACCTTTTTATAATATTTAAAACTTCATTTTTATTTGTACTAGATATAATGCATAGTTTGTTTCTCTTTAAATATTTCCCCTTTTTGAAGGAACTGTCTCTACAGCTAAGATTAATATCTTTTTTCAAATTCTTCTGAAGATTACAAATTACCAAATCTAACTTTATAATTCCGTTTTTGGCAACGATTATTTCATTTTTTAATTGATGCAGCTGTTTATCTAGATTCTCAATGTCAATTTTATTCTCTTTATTTTCTGTAATTGTATCATTCTTGTCATGTGGATACGTTGAAATACTAATATCAGAGCTAATTTCAGTGTATTCGATATTTTCTGGAGGGAGAGAGCTATCAAGATAGTTTGCGCTTTTTCCTTTCAAAGGTTTGCGACATAAATCTTTTAGGATGCTGACTTTTTGAGTTAAATCTTTTATAGTTCTATTTAATTGATTATTTTCTATAATTTTACATTCAAGTTCATTCTGTACACTGTTTAATTCAAGTTTTAGCTGTTCCATTTCATTTTTTAAGTCTGTAATTATATTCGTTTCGTGTAAATGGACAACACTTTTGCTTACACTAGTATTATGTTCAAAGAAATTGTTTGAGATATTATTTTGATGCAGAGATTCAAAGGACTTCGAAAGAGACAGTCTATTACGGTGATGTCGTTTTCTGAGAGTAATGTTTTCATCAGGGGAGCTGAATGGAACATCTATATCGTTGATTCTTCGTTCTGATACTTCTAAATTTGTTGCAGAAACATTTTGTGGGGTTGAAGTAGATATTGACTTTAATGGCGCTTTGATTGGGTTTGAGTGATCTTTCATACTTAAATTGTTAGGCTTTCTATTCGTGCAGCTATTACAAATCCATGTTCTTTTTCGATCTGGCGTCATTGTGTTTCGAAAACGTTGAACAGAAACATTTGCACAATTCAAATCGTACTTAGATTTGCACTTATAACAAGTCAAAAATTCTCTTGGTGGTAAATTTTGTTTACATTTAGAGCAAATTGCCATTTTTTGTATGTATTATATTTGATTAATGTGCTATGAAAACAATTTTATCTGCCTTTTACGAGTTATAAGTTCAGATTTTATGTCTTAGTACTTACACCAACAATTCTCAATTTTCTAGTGTTAATCCTTTTTTTCTCACAATTTATTAATCCTTAGTGTATTCATTAATAAGAAGTAAAATATTTCACAATAATAAAAGAGTAAAGAAAAAAATTAAAATAAATAAATAAACATACTCTTCCGTAGGAATCGAACCTGGCTCGCTAGATTCGTACTCGGCGTGTTACGCCCGGCACCACAATGTAACAATCTCTCAATCCGAAATTTCCTTAGAGTTGGTATGAAGCTTCAGCCAGACAATGAATCATCAATTTTTTATTGTGTATTTCGGAGAATCGACGGTGTTATATCAATATTTTATTAAAAAAAAAATATTGAAGTACCGGCACACACTTCACTTCTTCTATATATTAAACACTTTATTTCACTATTATTTGCTTTAATTATATATCACTTGGTAAGCAATGTATTCTCGGGTGACTTTTACACAAAATTTACAGCAAACAAATAACTATTTTGCGATGTACAATTTTAAAACTCTGGAGCTACGAATACGAACGCACACCTCAGTCGACCACCCGACGTATTCTGATGTTATATTTTGATGTTATATTTTAATAACCTTTACTTTTATATCAAACATTTCTATTTTGAACTCTGTACTTAAATATAAAAATAAATGTTATTATTTTAAACATAACAAATATTTTGTGAAATGGAACGTTGCGTCAAATAAGAATGAATGATTGAATGGTGTAATGACATTTGGCTGTTTCTATCTATGATTACGATTAAGCGAGGGACGATCCTTAGTACTAAATAGTTCTTGATTGGTTCGAGATTTGTAATAAGATGGCAATTTAGTCCGAGGTTTAACTTTAATACCGATTAAACCTCGACTTAGTAGTTCTGGTTTAAACCTGCTTCTTGGAAAGTTTTTGTAATAAGATGATAATGGTCTATCTGTTGGTAAGCAGCTGATTATAGCCTATAGATACTTGTAACGTCAAAGGTGTCAAAAACGTTTCGGCAATTTATTTCCTACTTGTAAAATCCTATACTGTATTCCTCGGGGAAAACTTGTTGATCATAGGTATGTATTTCTTAGCTATTTACGCGGACTGCTTGAATATTTTTTTTATTTAGTTAAAAAAAAGTCGTCAATTATTAACACAGCCAATACCCATTCTCACTGAAGAGCACGAGCCTACCCTAAACGATGTGAGGGTAATTAGGCCTTAGTCAACCATACTGGCCTAGTTCGGATTGGCCGACTACATAACCCTTTGAATTTCTTCGTAGATGTATGCTGGTTGCCTCACTATGTTACCCTTCACTGTAAAAGCATCATTCGAAAAAAAAATCACATTGGCACAAGGCAGAAACGACCCGGGCTCCGCGAATTATCCAATTCATAGAACTGTGACGAGACCAGAACGTAATTTGTGTTAAACCTTAAGATGCAATATTAGTACAGTAATAGACCTACTCAAAAACTAGATGCAAAGGCAACGTTAAAATAATTTGCATTCTTTAGACACCAGTGTTTGTTTTTCTTGTAATCCGTACTAACTGTATTTTGATATTCTCAATTGTACACATAAAACGAAAATAGTAATCAGAAAGAGGAAAAATATTGGAAGCAATAAGTGCAAATATGAGATATGTCTAACAAAGATCTCTTTCAGTCATCTTTAGCCTTAATGAAATATATAATTATACGGTATATTACGCACGATATATATGCTTATCTCTTTTTAGTATTGTAAGATATGTTATTACTGAAAATCCATTAGAACACAGAATTTAAATTAAAGAAGAAATTATTTATGTTACGTTAATTAACAATAAAACCTTTTGTGGAGTTGAATGTATGCATATATTATTTACACAACAGGGCAGCTGGTTATGGGAATGGACGCTCGGTTGTTCAATCTGCGGTATTTTCAGAGCCGCATCCATGTCGTTGAGCAAACACCTCTCTGTTTTATTAGTATTAATTTGAATGCATAATCAAATAATTAACTGGCTGCATAATTTGTGACTTATGTTACGTGATGTACCTAGAGTATGATAATTGCTGTCGTACTCATTATTAGTCAACGCCGGCAAATACTGGCTGATACTCATATTTAATTATATAATGTAAAACATTGAAATACCAACAACACATTGTTATAGATACATAAGTGGCAAAAGACACATGTATTAGGAAGGCCTAGTTAGGCCTTTTATGGATTATAGCTATAGTTATGGATACCAAATAGTACACAGTTAAGTAAAAATGAAACAGAAAATACTTATAAAATACTAATACTCCTTAAACAAAGGGATTATGTCCCGTGAAAACTATTTGTGTTATTTTGTCTAAGCGTATCCTTATAAATTGAATAGATACTTAACTATGAGATTGCAGTTTTTTCATGGCTTTGTTTGCATAATTACATATAAGTGAATAGCCATAACTGTTATTAATAGTATATGTCTGTTTTTTATAATACGATACATAATGATTGTAAAGGTTTTACCTTTATTGCTGTCGCGCGTGGATAGTCTAAGTAGGTCAAAAGCTTTTTTCTTTACGAATTGACATAAAATGATTTAAGATTGTCTTCAATATATTACGAGTATATTCAATAGAATCTGAAAATAAAATATTAGGTAATTATCAACAAAAGCAGTAGGTTCCCATTCCGTTTTCCCGCTCCGTTCTTTATTCTCGTGTACGTGTAGGTACAGGATCCTTACTGGATCCGAAAGGGACAGATTTATTTTCATTTCGACGGCTTATCGAAATAGATTCGTCGTCACAAATGAGGTCTGTTTTATTGTTTCCTAAATCAACAGTTTCTACTTGTCCAGGGTCTAGGGTTGCGCTGACGTTCAGTTATTCGGATTTGTTTGGGCATTGCACGAGGTACCAACAATTCCAACTCAGCTTATTCGGATCCAAGGTTTTATAGAACAACATTTCTGGGCCGATTCTTATTTGTAGCAATTCCAGGGACAGCTATTGGGCGTAAAATGACTCTGATGAAATTGTTCTACATGATTTTGTGCGCGTGTAAGAATTTGAAGATATTTTCCTGATCGCGATTACTTCTAACAGGATATGATACAGCAATGTGTGGAGTTCGAATATTATTAAAAAGTACTAGATTTATCTACGTTATTAATATAATTTAACTTCCTTATATTTAATTTAAACATAAAATTTTAAATGCCGATGTTATTTTGACGAATGAAATTAATTTAAAAGAACGGCAATAGCCAATCCAAAGTTAACATAGAGGTATGATGTTGCGGTCATAAAGATTTTTTGAAATAACACTGAGTGCAGTTCTGCCGCCTTCAGCCTCAATTTCTACCGATTCTTCAATATGTTTTGTCCGAGCCTCTTTGACTTCGTTAAAACGCATAGATCTATATTGATTACATCGTAATCAAATGATAAGTATATACCGGACAGCGTAATTAACAAGGTAAACTGACGATTTGATGAAGATTGTCGGAATCTGTTGTCCGCTGGTGGCGCCGGACATCAGTCGAATGGGACAAATTTATTTTCATTTTGACGGGGTCTTGTGACTAAAATTATACTTTTAGTACTGCTCTAAAACTCTTATTACAATTTATATGACTAAACTGTACTATCTTTATAAAAAAAAAGCGATGTAATGGAAAACCATGTTGATATATGGCTGCAAGTTCTGGGTTAGATTCAGCCATCGTGGAGTAGAGGAAAGTAAAGTCACGTGAAGTATATTCTATAAATGTAATAAATAATAAATTGTTTTTCTATTAACAACAAACTCTCAAAATCACAAACTAAGTATATATAAGTCTCGAGATAAAATAGTTAAAATTGATCAGTTAAAAGGTTACGCCATCGATGATGAAGTCCTAGTTAAGACCGCTATTTCCTTTGTGAAAGCGGACAGTAATCATATTAATATGTATTTAATTGGCCTAAGGCTTTCGCGATAAATCCTTGCAAGAAATTAATGGGCTCATCAATTTCAATGTGCCATAGATAAAACATTGTTCCACAGTACCTCATCTTAAGATATGACTTCAAAAGTATCACGGGTACTTGATCAGTGTCACTGTTAGTACTGAAGGTAGTTAAGTAAGTACTAACATTTACCAAATGTATAGAGGTTGAAGTCTTATTTAGTGCAACCATATATTACTAAATCAATCGGCAATAAAAACTTCCGCAAACTTATTCTTAGTCTTGTAAGTTAAAAGAAAATGTAAAATATTCAATAATAAAAGATTTGAAACTGAACCTTGTGGTCACTTTTGATTTTTCATTACCGTCATCCAGGTAAATTTTGCTTTGTCTTCCAGTAAGAACATTAATTATAAAAAAACATAACATTGCATATTTAAGAATACACACTACTTCTTCCCTTTCTTAAACCAAAGTGTGAGGAAAATAGTAAGCCTTTACTTTTCAGAACCACTCATAACTATTGTGATCGCTTAGCATTTATGATATTTTGTAATAGATAATATACTTTTATATTATAAAAGCTGGTTCTTCTTGTAAGGTCTTTATATTGAGAAACTATTTATCTTTAATTTTTAGAACACAGTGTTTTTATGACTTTGATAAATTTAGGTATACAGAAACGCCTTCGACAAACTAAATTGGACAGAAAAATATCTTTTCTCGTGAGGAATTCAACCTCAGACTTTTAAACAACACCCGGTATTCACAACTACTAGACCACCATAGAAGCGATTTTATTAAGTCGCAGTGATGATTGTATCAACTTAGTCAACTCTTACTTCATTCACTCTTACTTGTAAAACAATTTAATACCTTGTACCAAAACAAAAGATAATCTGTCGTATTAAAATCATATTTATTATATCGATAAAATGTAGCAGCAATGCAGATTATTAAGACCACATCGGACTTCAGTAAAATACAACCATGTTCATCCTCATTACTTCATCTCGGAAACGCTCACCGCTGGACATACCCAAGGAAATAAACGCCGATCGTTACAGCCCTAACTGGTATCCGCCATCTTCCTGCGATCTTCATCAAATCTTTGAACCATCCATCAACACCTGTTTCAAGCTGTTATATATATATATATATATATATACTGATACCACAACTGATTATGGCCGTTTTTATACTATAATTATCTGATATGAGCAATTTATAACTCATGAAAGTATGTCAATATAGAAATATCAGTTTAGATTTATAAAAAGTGATCAATTATTATTTACGTAATTTTAATGAAACGAACACATTTCTAACATTCTCACATTAAATGTAATATTTTTTTTTATATAGTAAGTATACCTATAAACGTACAAATAACAAAGTTATTTTAATTTTTGTTTATACGCGCATACAAATTAGGAGAGTTTAGATAGTTATGACGTCACAATTGCAGTGTTTTTAGTATGGAGCGTTTTTGAGCGACCCGCGACAGCGCCGCAAACATGTCGATGTATCTTTAAAAGTAATAGGTGCAGGTGTACTGTTGGTTCTACAATATTTCTCACTTAAAAGAGTACTCTTATTATATATAGAAATTAAATAATTGTCGTCTACCCAATTTCACGGTGTACGCTGAAATGTTATGCTAACATAATTAATTTTTAGTAGGTTTACGAAGATGTTTGCTATAGATATGAAAGTTTCAATTACAGTTATAAAATCACTGAGACACGATTATAAAACTTAGGCCTGTGAATGTTACTCTCATTAGCCATTATATAAAACGAGTTTCTCTCGAAAACTCGGTGTAGTTGACAGAAACATAAGATACTGAACAGCCAACACTTACAAAGATTACGTCGTTTTAATAAAAGCTCGCCGTTCACTATTTATTATAGTGTAGTAAGATTTTCCTTATTCCGTAGGCTTTGTTTATATTTCTTTTACCACCACCATTCTATCATAGACAATGGTAGCTATTAATACTGATATTTAATATTTACGAAGCTCCCTCAATAACCTTATTTTATGATTTGACTGGAAATATAATGAGTGGTGAAACAAATTCAATCTTGTTAACATTTATTAGACAAAATATGAAAAATATTATTTAACAATACATATAAATGGGTGAAAAATAACATATAAATAGGTCCCGGGTTCAAATCCCGAGGGAGCAGATGTTTGCGTGATGAGCGCGAGCTATTTGTACCTTGGTCATGGATATTAACATATATTTCTTTCAAAAATATTTATATACAATTATTTATTATTTATTTATAATATCACTGTTGACGTTATTTAAAAAAAAACATTTCTACAATAAAGGATATTTTAATTTTCTTTGGACCATCTTGAGAATATGTTAATTTATATGTGGTTTCAGTCCTATGCTTTTTCCGCAATAATAGTGTTGTCATTTTAGTACAAATGGTGTCATTTTGTTTTCCGTAGTTCACTCCAGTTTGTCTAAAGACTATCTCTGCGATTTTCTTGTCTCCTGATTGAGCAAAATAATGTTACGCGAACATTTTTGTGCGCTGTAAAATCGAGTGTAGTATGAAATAACTCAATATTAAAAATTTTAATTGATTACTAACCTGTTAATTATTTTCGCATTCATAGTTAAAAGTGTGTTTGTAACCTTTAGACAAAAAGTCAAATGAGAATCAAATTATCTAAGGGATAAACTGGATCTCTTCAGTTCTCCATTACAAAGTATATTATTATATTCTATATATTTATTGTTTTAAAAAGATTGTATATTTTTCTTATTTAAACATTTATGAATTTCTAAATTATTTTTCAATATCTCTGTAAATATTTATAAAGTTGGATCTTCTTTTTTCTCTTTCCCTGTTCCCAATTTTATGTACATATCTTCCTCTTCTATTCTCCTCTATCACTCGCTATTTCGACACTAACTCAATAAAATAAAGATAATATAAATAAATTTTTGATTCGATTCAATGTACACGGTGGCCGAATTGATCAAGCTGTCAACAAGAAAATTCAAATGTGGTTTCGAAACCCGTCTGTGTCAAATATATTTTCTTACTGTATTTTCTTTATACATGTATTCACAACTTTTAAATAAAACGCTAAGTTGCAAATTGATATTAGCATCAGACGAGGTACAAAAACCTGCATTAACAAATCGCAACAATTCATTAACTTTGATTTATAAATGCCCCATAACTTCAAATATAAAAGTTTATTAGTGTATAGCCTAGTGGCATCACTGGCTGGAACCTTAAACCAATTGTATATAAAACCAAAATCAGCACATTTTCTACTATTTGTATAATCGGAGTGCTTTGAGAAATTGTTCTAACTGGTTTTCCGTCGCACCACAACCGATCTACTCGACAAGATTACCATCCTCATCAGTCTAAGCACAGCGTTGGCAGATGACAACTTTGCGTTTCTCCAATTTCCAAACGACATAATTGCGAAATAAATTGTCGCCAGTTATATTTCAGTGTAAACAGACCCTTCAATTTTAAAGAATAGAGCGAATTCACTCAGCACCCTTATATTTATGAACTCTTTGTGTGTTGCGGGTATCTACACACAAAGAGTTCATAAATGTAGTAGTAAGTGTTGCGGGTATCCGACGATAATAATTGCTAACTATTAGGCACGTCTACTCCTTTGCTTTGCGTATTATAAAAAACAACTAATGCCCATATTTTCTTATGGTAGCCTCAGGCTATTTTATGATATGGTGTACGCATTTTCCCTAGAAATATATCCTTTTCTGAGCACTCTCTCTCTAACAATTCTCTAAGACCAAGAACTTCAGATCAACTGAAGCAAAATTCAATAGTAGAAAATTTAAATACATAATGACGAGTATTGTCGTCATCGGCACAGTTTATATCCATCCCCACCGAGGAGCATAAGCCTATCTTAACTACGTAACGTTCAACTTTAGTAAATCACCTTCAAATTTCTTTCCTAATGTTTGCAGGTTCACGATGGTATGCTTCATCATAAATGCGCCAGATAAAAAATAAGAATTCAACTCGAAAGACACAGTGACATATAGCAGGATCGACCCCCGGCCTCCAGAAATTTATGATTCGTGGACCTGACTATCAACAGTCGAATTAGCGAGTGTGTTGTATCAATATTCTGTAAGAATTATAGAAATAAGATTACAGAATAATATGTTGTAATACGTTTCGAAAGTTTGATATGTTTTCCATAGAAGACTGAAAAGATAAACTAATAAAATAATATAATAAAAGTTTGTTACATTATAAATTTACTGTATTATTTGTCCGTTCAGAGCTACAAGCTTGTTGTTCCTGTGGGAACTCTATACGAGGTATTTGATAGACAGCTTATAAAACCGGATCCTATACATATTAAACTAATCATATAAAATTTATGATTCCATTAAAAATATGTAATGAAAAAAATAATTTTAATGTCCCCATACAATACTTCCTTTGAGATAGAATATATAAAGCGTTGTTAACATATTTCACACTTTCCAATTAACATGTATATAAAGTAAAATAACTGACTGTTATTATACTATTTTTGCGATCTGCTGCAAATGTTGAAAATATAATTTAAAAAAAATATTCGCGCTATCTGTAATGTACGACATGTAATAAAAAAAAAACCTGGAGATTAATTTGAGGAAATAAATATATTGACATTAGCAGATTTTTTATGTAATATGCTACAAGTAAACAGACTGCCCACTTGATAGTAAGTGATAGCGGACGTGTACAGTACATGTGGTTTCTTGAAAATAGTTGCAGCAAATCTACAACCCTCACAAAAACAATAGTGTACGTTGCCAATATGCGACATAAGGTGTAAAGACACATTTTCCAGCTATTCCACTGTCTATCTTAGCAGAACACAGCAATGCTAAACACTTCTTGTTCGGGATAGAATAGTTAGAAAATAAAATGTATAAGATTATAATAAGATAGTTATGAAACGGCGGAATAATATTAAGAATAGCACTAAGCATAGTTAAGGAATAAAGATAAGTTTTAGCTTAGAAAATGAATAAACTATATAGAATAGGTTCCCATAGCAATAAGAATACATATAGTATGTAAGATTGATATATATATATATATATATAATATATATATATATATTATAGATAGTAGCGTAATAAAGAATATATGAGTTTATTAGGGAAAATATGTTAGATATATAAAAATTATTGTTGAATTTGGCCATACTATATGTTAATGTATTAAATAAACAATACAATAGATAGCTAGGGCATAATAAATTATAAAATTGTAAAAAGGTAGCCACTGCGAAATCGCAAATTGTATGAAAATGTCGGAAAAATGTCCTATCGCACACATATAAAAGTGCCTGTATATGTATGTTACCGAGCATTCTCAGTGGCCACCGTTAACATATAGTACTTGATATACTCTCCGAACATATGCCCTAGAAGGAGGACTTAAGTCCAGTAGGTAATTTGTGGGGGGTAAATTAAGCCGAAAATAGGGATGAAAATTCACCCTGGAAAACGTATATCGGACTGATGTCCGATATACGAATTCGGACTGATGTCCGATATACGAATGTACATATACCGTCCGTATGAACTGTACGAATGTCCGATACTGTCTAATCGTAATAAATAGATTGATATCTATTTATTATGATCAGACAGTTATTTATTCTTGTAATGACAAAATAAGTATTTAAAATATTATTGATATTGTATATATTTTATTATTATATTGCGCATTAAAATGAGGAGACATAAGCATAGATCTTTAGAATTTCTTGCCTATGCATAAGGCCCTCTTAATTTCCGAAAATTCCTTAAAAAAAAAAGAAAAAATTAAAATCAGCCCGGTTTTTATTTTCTTTGCGCCCATTCTCATATAATTATATGACGCTTTGTGTTTTCTCAATTTTATGTTTGTTTGTCTTGAATAGGTACCTGTAAAAGTTTATGTGGAATAAATACAAAACAAATAGAGAATGACGTGGATTTTGAGTACTGTATACTGCATACGAGTATAATCGTAACGCCACATAGTTAAGCGGCCATATTGAGTAGAGCGAAATGATTTTCGTCTAAGAAAACCAGTCGAAATGTAAGTAGTTACTTGCGAAAATTTTATATGTTAAATTGAATTGCTCTTTAAGTTATGTGTATCCATTAAGTGGCATTCAGAACACAACAGATATGTTAAGTAAAATGTAAATTATGCATTCCAGTGTGGTGCTAATTAGTACTTATTGTCTAGTAAGTCGTAACGTGTCGCGAAATTCCGGGTTCAAGTAATAAGGTGTTCCACGTAATGGTGTTGCACGGCTGTTTTCTGTTGGTACGCGTCATGATTATGTCGTCGTTTGTCTTCACAAGTACCTTCTTCAGCACGCGGTCTGATTCAGGTTTTCACACTCTCTTGACATTTTTCGAAGACGATGATGTGAGTAGACAATTGACTTCTTTGTCTCACCAAAATGCCCACTATATGTATACATATATTGTTGAAATTTATATACATGTATTATTTAAATTTTACATGATGAAACATATAAAATTTAATTAAATTGACTCTCCACTTAACAAATACAATAATATATTTATTTATTTATTGAGAGATAACAAACAGTTACAATATATATATATATATATATATATATATATATATATATATATATATATATTATGATTTTATTCATAATATATATATTGTAACTGTTTGTTATCCTAGCATGCTAATACTGCAACCAACAACGTTATTCACAAATTAAAAAAAAAAAACAAAAATAGCGCGCTACATTTGACCTCGGCACCACACACACTCACACACATATATACTATACATACACCATGAACAGAATCCAATTTGTTTTTAGGCGTTCGATAAGGTCTGGCACAATGGTTTGGTGTACAAACTACACCAACTCAATGTGCGGATAGACTCGTACACATCGTACGAGCCTACCTGACGAACCGCTCCTTCCGCTACCGAATAGAAGGCACCCTCTCGTCCCCCCGCCCAATCCGAGCCGGCGTCCCACAAGGATCCGTGCTCGCTCCCCTCCTAATCTCGCTCTACGTGAGCGTCATCCCTAGGCCGCCTCTCGGCACGCAATTATCATTATTCGCGGACGACACTGTGCTATTTACGTCCGGTTTAAACATTCCCAACCTACTGAAAAATCTCCAACTACCCGCCGACTCACTCGGAGCCTGGTTCACCAAATGGCGAATCGAGGTCAACACCGATAAGAGTGCAGCAATGTACTTTCATCGTGGTAGGGCTCGAATAGCCACCCACGACCTTCAGTCAATAAAACTTTTCGATTAGCCTATTCTATGGTATAACCAAATCAAATACTTAGGCGTTACGCTCGACATATAACGTTCAAACCTCACATCGACATAGTCCGCAATCGCGCAGCCTTCATCTTAGGTAGACTATTCCACCTCATTAGGAAGCAAAGTAAAATGTCACTTAGAAATAAGTTGACATTATACAAAGCTTGTATACGCCCGAAACTTACCTACGCGTCCGTAGTGTTCGCCCACGTCCCTAAGTGCCGGTTGCACAAACTACAGGTAGTCCAAAATAAATTCATACGTCGTGCTCTGGGTGCCCCGTGGTACACACGCAGCACAGACTTACATTACGATCTTATCATCATTACGATCGAAAAATGGTAGATTACACCCCTATAGATAGCGTCTCGGCCAAAGCCCGCCGCCCCAAAAACATTCTATCCCACCCGCCCGACCCCATCACACGCGCAAACCAATCCCTCCCACCGGCCACCAAACGCGTCGTCCCACACGCCACACACGTCTCTCGCTCACTCACCGCGCTCGTCGGCGAGCGCGAAGACCCGGGCCACGCATACGTCAAACATATACCCGGTACCGTCACGTACCGGGTAGATTCGCACCCTCCACTACACGGCGAACCTGAGCGTTCGAGCCAATAGACGACGCGCTCAAGTTGCGTCGACTCCCTTTGTCGTCAACGACCCCGAAACCGTCGCCGGTGTCATTAGTCGGCTCGGCGTCGAATCTTCTGTTCGTGCGCCTTCCACAAACACACTCATTGCAAAGCTGAACATAGCCATCTGAGGCTTCAGCATAGGTCCGTTCAAACAAAAAAAACAATTTGTTTTTTTTTATATTTAAAATAAGACAAAACAAAAAAAATAAAACAAATTAAGTTGAATATATAAACATATAAATAAACAACATTTAAATAATTAATATTAATTACAATTATATGATTTGATGTTAGTGCTAGAAAGTTCAAGTAATATTCTTAACAATTCCAGTTTAAATATGTGTTTTGACAAATTAAATAAGTACATCTACGGATACAATCATACAATTGTAAGACAAACACTGATAGCAAATAAATTGTCAACACGGACCTTACGCTTATGAGCGGATCTCGGAACTATGTAATAAATTTTACTAGTAAAGTCCATGCAGTCAAACTTATTATTAATAATTGCTGTAGGTACAAAACATTATCTCCAGGTACCTACTGTCGTCTGTCCTACAAAGACAACATTTTATACTTCTTAAGAAGCTGCGAAAAGGACAAATACATGGTGAAAAAGTTTTGGATTACGAACTTATTTTTAAATAAACACATGAATTGTATGTAGTACGTACTATATAATAAAAAAACGCAGTTTTGTACTATGTTTACAAACACTTTCTGTTAGAGCTGCCTCGTGTTAATCGAACGTGGAATCTGTAGAAAATATATTATTTCAATGAATTTGACGATTGACTTCATTGTATTTAGTAAATGAATTAAAATATGTCTTTACGTTGTCCATATATTATATCACTATCTCAGTCAGCCAATGTGTCTTTTAGTTTTATATATCACTTGACTGAAACTTGTTCGAGAATAAGTTTATTAATCAATAAACTTATTCTCGAACATTCGGAAATAATCAGGTACCTTCCAGTACACCATATAAGCGATTCGAGCACATCGAACTTTCTGGAAGTCTATAAAAAACTCAAAACAAATTGTAGAATATTCGAGAAAGGTTGCTATGTTAGGGGTTGCGGAATAAAAGGCAACCAACCCTAGTAGACAAATTTATTTATAATCGTGTTCTCAGGTCAGGTCGAAAGGTCTACCGCCGCCGGTTGTACTTGTGAGTCTTCCTACTTTCCAATGCAGTTGAGTCGGTACTAGTACTGCCCTGGTATGTGGTGGTGGTAGTGGTGAGCTGCTGGAGTGCAGCTGGAACCTCAGGGTCAGAAATGGTGGTGGTTCTTGTGCGTCGATAAAATTAACTTTAATTTCCAATCAGGAACCTTGCGTTTCCAGCAGGAACCTGGAACCCGAAAATCGGGATTCAAATAAGCACAATTATTATTTTTATGACAATATGTCACAATTTTCACAAGATAAAACTTGCTTCGCAAGAGCCACGCGTGAGGGCACCAAGTAAGAGGCGAACGTGCTCCTTCCTTGCAATCTGTCTTCGCAATGCCAACCACTGCGGTGACAGGTTTGACGTTTCTAATTATTTATCCTATTGTAGTTAATTCGCAATCCTAGCATTGCAAATCATTGCCGCCACTATTTGTACAGGGAAATACTTATTTTCTATGTTTTCGGTAAGTGTATAGTTTTAGCTATAAAGAATAGAAAATTATTATTAGTTTATAAGTTGTAAATAGATTAAATTTCCTAATTAAGTGGTAAATCTTATTTTGTTTAATATAATTTAGCTATAAGTCTTTACTGTAACATATTTTATGTTACAAGGTACCAAACCTTTGTCGGTAGCGCCTTCTTGCGTCGAATAGCGGAGTTAAGGATAATAAGATCTTTATAGATTTGCCTCGATAACGTGTGACAGAGACATAGTATTCGATTACTATTCCGCGAATTAACATCAAAACTACAAGAGCGAACTACGAAGTGATTAATTAGTGTTATTTATTGTGTTAATTAATAAAAAAGTATATTTCTTGTTAGAAACCGCATTTTATTTACTATGAACAACCGCAGCTCATAACAATAGCATCTTCTAATTTTCAACATCTTATTGCTGTGAATGGAGACACAATATTGTTTCTTGCAAAAAAAAAGTAAGTCTGTTTTCCGATGCATACATGAACATACATACAAACGATAATAATGTACCGCTTACAAAAATATACCACCGAAAAGGTTTTACTTCAAACTAATGACAATAAACTATCTCTTGAAACAAATATGGACTAATCGTTATATTTAATTTAAAACTTTTCAAAATGTATAGTTATATAATAATTATATTAGAACTTTAAATATAAAATACTCGTTTTATTTTCAATGATTTTCTCAATTAATAATAATATTTGAGACAAACATACACTTAAATTAAATTACATATTGAAGTAACTAAGGATTGTTATTGTTAAAAAGTAATGTTCTCAATTAATAAAGTACAAAATTCAGATGAAAAAGTATGAAGTTTGTTGGAGATTGGTTTTTAAAATTTAAACAAATATTAACTCTAGTTTAATAGTTATCAATAATAGCGCAATGAGATCTAATTATAATACAATTATAAATTATTTCTATATTTAATTTACTCGGGCGTATCTGACATCTTGTATTTTCTATTAATTTAATACACATAAAAAAATAAAACAAACTCAATAAGTAAAAAAATCTGGATCGATCTTTTAGTTACTCAAAAATACAATCAAATAATAGCTGAGATTAATGAAAAAAATACCATGAAACAACATAAATTTAGTCTTAATCTTTTTTATTACGAATAAGCATAAGTGCTCAACTCCAACTAAGAAAATCATCGCCAACTAAAAAAATAAGAATAACATTTTCGAAACATCTGCTAAAAAGGTAAATATAAAAAGATCATAAGACAAGCTAATAACAATAAACGTAACTAAGAAGTAGGTTAGTAATAAACGATAACATTTGCAAAATTTTATTACAATCTTGAAACCTTTTTGACCTCAGCTCCACATTGTATGCTTAATATTCCTATCCCTATAAAGGGTACCTTAAATGTTTATCGAGGTGACTATAGCTGTGCTATAAATATGGGTTTATCAGACCTGATACGGCACAAATTGTGTATTAAGTGTACTATTATCGAGACAATATTGTTCGATAAAGGTAAGTTTCTTGGAGTTGGGTATCAATTGAGTTAGTATTGTTTTTTTTTATTTTATTTATGCCAATTTGAATGATTGGTAAGAATTTTTTGTTTATCGTTTGTGAATAACCCTAGCTGAACAAGATAGCCATCAACATGACAACTACTTCCGGAAGTATTCTCTAAGGTATTCCAAGAATTCATAAAAAATGTCTCTCAATATAATTAAATCCTCTACAATATATTCCACAAAATTTTGAAATAATTTTTAAAACTGTCATCATTTAAGAGATGGAAAACACATTGTTGGTGAAATACTTTTATTATTTTTTCCCTCAGGAAAGGAGAAGCAAAGAATCCTCACAAAGGAGCGGTAATCCCGCCCAGGACACCCCTCAGCGAAGTGCCGCAAAGTTGTTGGACTCAATTCGAACTAAATCCGTTTACATGGGTTACTAACTAAACTCTACGGTGAGTCGGTACTACTGATCTCATATCGTGAATAAAAGGCGATCTCTTCTCTAAAAAAATTGCATAACAATTGCAGAATGATGTAATATCAGGGAATGTTGTGGAACCCGCATAAACAACCGCATAACCCGCATTTCTAGTACATTGGCACGTCACGCTTTTGTTTAATTCGGAAATTTATATTCTATATAAGGTTACATAAAGTCCAAGATTTGCTGTGTGTACAATAATGAGTAGAAACTTAATTAATATTTCCGATTCATTTTCGTTACGTATAGTATAGGAGCCAAAAGTTTAATGAGTAAACATTGTACATGTAAACGTTAAGAAGGCGTCGCGCGATGAGGCATAATCCTTCACATAAGCATTGGCTTGATTAAATTACATCGCAGGGCTCTCCCGACCTTCACGGCGATCCCCGTGGGAAATCACATCGAGGGCAAAAGTCTAAATGAGTCTGATTTTGTGTCACGCCACATCACACGCAGATGTTTACTTATACACGTAGCCTAAAGATAAATTCCTCAGGAACTTTATCCGCATTCTGAAATACGTTCAGTGAAATAATTTAAAGTTACAATTAGATTGGGACTAAGAGTATTTGTTTTTCATTTGTTTATTATTAATACTGATGTTTTGGATACAAGGTCTTCCTATATTTACAGTATTATATATCTGATATTATGTTTTTAAATAGTTTTTAGATTTTATCAGAAATAATGAAAATTTACTATTTCCACTTTTCTAAGTTTTCTTTCCAAAACAACATGACACTGAAGTGATAAATTTATAAGAGAAAATACTATTTTGAATTTAAAATTTTTGCAGGTACATATTTATGATGCTCATGTTTTTAATACTATATACTCGTAGTCTCTCTGACGGCTCTTCAAAGCCGCACATTTTTTGTCTCTACCCGACGAAAATAGAAACATTGCCGTATAAATTTTAATACCTCCACTAAAAGCGTTCTGGAAAAATAAAATTACTCACATTTAAGCCTTGGCAGCGGCCCTGAAAATAATGTTATACTAAATAAAATTTATTATTATTCTTCACATTCCATCTAAATTGTTGTCTAGCAAGGGATAGATGGGCAAATAATATTCTCCGTAACATTAATATTCTAACCTTACTTTTATGCTTAGATGATTTTTCTCACTATCCCACATTGCTTCCCATATTTGCCCATATTTCCCAGGGGAGAAATATAGGAATCATTCGACAATTTTCCTGGGAATGGTGTCGTATAAATTATTTTGACTGTCGTTTCTCCGGTGTGTTCAGTGTTCAGGGCGGCAATAATTTTAACCTGTTTGTTACATATTTACGTATAACGTAAATAGGACATAGCAGATTAGACGACTGATATGAAAAGGGTGCTTAACACCTCTTTCTTGCCACTATTGTTTAGATTATGTACACACTTTAGCTCATAACGCTTGGGTGAAGAATAACACGCAAAATGAGTCCTAGATACACATTAGCGTCCAGCTCACTGAATTGCCGTGTACAAGTACCGAAGTCATCAGAGTCATTTGTCACTTCATCAATTTCAGACATGGTACAGTGTATCATATTGATGAAATATGTGCGAACCTGCGAACGCTACAAGCGCCAACCATACCAATATGTGGGGGCACGTTCATCTTATATATGAAGTTGTGGGATCTGCATAGGCGTGCGTAGGTGGATTTTCCGCGTATTTAAGGCTGTCCCTATACTGGTTTACTTGTACTGCATAGCGTATTTTTAATAACAACCTTTATTTAAAAAAAATAAAATTCTAACATTAGTAACTAGAATTTAGTAGGAACTTGAGTAGAACTAGGTAGATTCATAAGGAAGTAATCCCAGTTTTGAGCAAGTTAAGTTAGTGAAAGTGAAATTATAAATAAAGTGGGCTCAAGATTGAGATACAGCAACAAATACAAATTAATGGTTCCGTATTGCAATGGTGTTTTAAACGATAAAAACTGTATTATAATGTCTATTTAAATATACAAGAAAAATATACCTATAGAAATCAGACAATTTCACACAAAATTATTTCTACATAAATTGACTTTGATGAATTGGAACTGGTTAATTGTCAATTGTTTTTATAGCGTTAGCGAATATATTGGAAGTATTAAATAACCTGACATATCAAATAATTAGTATTATTATAGACAGAATGG
The DNA here is from genome assembly GCA_036419045.1 of Scirpophaga incertulas. Taxonomy (NCBI): domain Eukaryota; kingdom Metazoa; phylum Arthropoda; class Insecta; order Lepidoptera; family Crambidae; genus Scirpophaga; species Scirpophaga incertulas. The sequence goes on from CM071646.1 coordinate 10,635,646, forward strand.
TATTTATTTTAGATTTTAAAAATTGGACATACCAACAAAGGTTAAAACAAACAATGTTACTTCATACTTTTGGGAAACAGCACATGTGACAATCGGTATGTTTACTCAGTAGCTATCTGTGCTAATTTTCTAAATCTAATAACAATTAGTTTATGAAATATGTTTTCGTTATTTATAAATATTGAATTTATTGGTTTTCTGTCACATATAATAAAGTATAATTGCGTTTGCTTTGCTTTTTATAATCTATAGTAGGAGGTCTAAGAGTATTAACATTGTAGAATTAACAGTGTTCTTATAATTATTACTGTTAAAGATTTAGCGACATTTTCGCATCTTATCGCTGATTGCTTAAAATCGCTCCATACTATTATACGCTGCATTGTGACATCACAATATGGTAAAGTCGCGTAATTTGTATGAGCTAACTCATAGCTCTTCAAATCAATTTATTTCCAACATTGTCATTTTATGCAAAATAGTTATAAGATCAAAATTACTTAAAATACTCAGTTATGTCATAAAATCATCCGTATTAAATTATTGGAAAATACCTAATTGCAGAGAGAAATATATCAAAAAAATTTAAATACACTTATTGTGACATAATTATAATAGTTGCTTATAATATAACTATAAAAATATGCTGTCGTAATATTTTTTGTAGAATAATCTACAAGTAGTAGATAATTATATGTTCTGGAAATACGTAGTACTTTATTTTATTCTATAATCAATAGTTTTCGCGGAACACGCGATGTAAGAGAAAGGTTTTTGGTAATTTTCTCACAGCTTGGGTTACATTATTGGAGTTTTAATATGGATCCCAAACTTTTTGAAAATTTCATATAACCTAAATTTACTGAAGATACACATTTTGATGATGTGATCCTAAGAATGAAAGAATATTTTAAATCGGGCAAGTAGTTTCGGAACCTATTCAATGTAAACAAAAACCAATCAAAACTTTCCTCTTTATGATGTCAAGTACAGATAACTTATTACACAATTTAATATAGCTTATGTTCACCGAAGATAGTATAACTTCTCAACAGTAAAAGAATTTTCAAATCGGTCAAGAAGTTTCGGAGCCTATTCAATGCAAACAAACAAATAAAAAAAAAACAATCAAATCTCTCTATAATATTATATGTCGAATTCAACACGTGATGTGTTTTCTTTTTTAATCTGCCTTTCAGCTTTCAATCGATAAGAGAAACGCTTTATTCTTGCTTGCGGCATACCAAGAAATAACTTCAAATAAATTAAGAAAAATACGATTCCGACGATTTCAATATTCCTTTGCTTTCATTACACTGACCACATTTATGTATTCCTTAGGAAATTTGCCAAGCAGAGCGTAAACCGGAGGATTTATTTATATTGCGTATTCACAAGAGAATTAAGAATAGTTTCGTTGTAAGTCTAAATGCCGAAGTGGAATGGAAAGTATATTACGTTACTCGAAATGGGCATGTATGAGCGTGGATTATCATTTTTCGTTCAGAAAATCTCGTGGAGGAGCATGACAGTTGACAAAGAAAAATACTTACTTCGCTTCTTTGCAAATCTCGGCCCTACTTCGTAAGCACCTGACCCTTAGACGAGATCATACTCTGAATTCGTGAATAAGTACTATTTTTTACTCAAAATGGAGTAATCATTGACTTCTCAATCATTTCATTTATTTGACTAAAATCAACTTAATAAAGTTGTCATTGACGTAGTTTAAAATAGCTACTAGTACTTTTACGAGTATGTTGTTAGATAATATACGTATATATAATCGCCTGTGTAATTAGTCAGAATTTATTCACTTCCAGTACAGATAATAAAATATCTAATTGTGGACGTCTTGCAGCTACAATGATTTGATAATGACATTCCCTTAGTCAGCTCTTACAAAATTCGCATTAAAAAACCTTTTTATTATTCGTCATTGTATAGATGTTCGTTATTAGTCTTTAATTATGCTACTCGCTGTATGTAATGTATTAGGTATATGGAGAAGAGAACAATTGAAATAAGCAAATATCGAAAGATTTCTTTTGACAAGTTTCAGTCGGAAATCTACATTTCCCAGAAAAATCACGGAATCTTCGGCTTAGTATATACGCAGTATTTTTGGTAAATAGCATTCATTACGTTGATACGATAATATGTTTAAGTAGCATTTTGTTGATTTCATTCATTTGCTAAAATAAATTATTGCATGTACGAGTATCAAATTAAACAATAAATTATAAATAAAGTTATTGTAAATTTTTTTCTTGTAGTGTTTTTTGCTATGCACCTGGAACAATTTTGGACCGTCTCCTTACTATCAAAAGCACAAAATTTATATAATAGACTGTATATTGTATAACAAACGAGATTCGATAAGTATTTCCAGTGTAATATTAGTAAATATGACAGCTTATAACGAGCTAACGCTGAGTTGTGATAACGAGGATTACCATCACAGCCGTATGCCATCCACATCTGGATGCCTTAGATAGCTGGTTATAATAGAAACGCAGGAATAGATGTTGGAAGTATAATAATATTATAACTCATGAGTCTTATATTTCATTTCAGCAGTCACCTTAACCCAATGTAACCTTCTTTGGGCCAATTTAATCACATAATTTAATCACATATTTAAAATTAATTAGACGACACTAGTAAGGCATATCACTAAAAGGAAGAGAGTAATTTCCTTCTAAATCATTTTAACCTAGGAGTACAGTAGCTCTTATGCGTGTGCAAGTAGCCCACGTAGATATATACAATGGATTTTGTCTTAGAGTACGCGATAAGCGAAACATAATATGAATAATCGTAATTTATTTGACGAATTAAATTCACCAATAAAATTTAATGCTTAAAGGCCGTATTGACACCAAGATTGATAAGTTATATTTATTTCATTCTATGTTTAATGCATGAGCCTTATATTTTGAGATACTCAGTTTCCCTCCCCATGCAGGAGCGCCTCATAATTTTCAATCGACTCCCTAAATATGTTACACATCCAATACCGTTGCTCATGAATAGAAATAAGGCCTCATGCATAGTCTTCTGTTTCATAGAATGTTTAACTTATTTTCTTAAACAGGAAATTCAAGAGGCTTAATTAGAGTAGAGAATAGGGCTGAAAATATCAAACTTTTACAGTCTATTTAGAATTTTCAGATTAATTCAATTGCAGAGCAAGAATATGTAGGAGGTATTTGTTGCTTAGTCAGTAGGTACGTTTACTACCGCACTTCGATCAAATGGATATTGGGAAGAAAAGACGTAATTATATACTTATAACACGTCTATATAGAATTTTATTTTAGATGCAAGCAATACGTTCATTAGTCAAAAACTACGATCATAATACATGTATTACACATCTGCGTTTAGGTACACACGAAAACCCACAATACAAAATATGTTGTAATTAAGATAACTTATAGTAACGCTGATTTTCATATGCCAAATGTTAAACATGATATGTCGCTGATAGTACCAAGATTTGTATTCAACTTTCGGAGCATTGCAGTGACATTGATAGTTCATCTGGATTAATTTATGTATCCTAGTTCTGAATCCTATAAAATTGTAAGCATTTGTATGTTACTGATATAATACCCATTATAATACATAACAGCATTATATGTTCATGCACATTATATCAATTATATATCTCCAGCCTTTTAAGATCAGCGAAAAATTGAGATCCTCGGGACATTATCTCCCATTTGTATAGCTCGAACTATATATTTGATTTAAATTGTTAATAATATATAGATAAAAGTTTCTATCTTATGATGTAAATTTTGACATACAAATGTAAAATACATACAACTTTGAAATACAAATGTAAATACACTAACACATACACGCAAAATAATAATATCCTCAAATTTTTTTACAAAATTAAACACAAAATTTCTTAATTTGTCAAAATATGAACATTTTCATTCACCATACACATGTCTAAAACCCCTAAATCTCTACAAATATTAAATTATGAAAGTAACTTTGTGTGTCTGTTACATTTTCACGTCAAAACGGGTCAAACCGATAGTAATGAAATTTGGTATGGAAATAGTTTGAAATCTGGGAAAGTAGATAGCATAATTTTCACCGCGAGAAAATATATTTATCCTGTGAGATAATTCGATATAACGCAAAAGATCCTATCGTAATCCTAATTAATGAAATGGAATTCCTTGTTTATAAGAAGAAAAAAACATTTTGACGATATTTGACAATGACAATAGTTTGACGTTTGGTATCAAATCACCATACGTTAATGACATTCCTATATGTCAGTCACAATGTAACTAACAAACAAGACATTTGTAAAGCAAATCTTTATTCCACCGTAACTAAAATCAAACAATGCAATAACATAATAACAAAATTAACAGATTTTTTTTATATAACGATGAAACCGTCAGTTGTAAATTTAGATTCTTTTCTGAATAACAAATAATACACATATATTTTGATATTTATAATTCCAAAAGGCGTAAGCAGAGATCAGGTCACATGCGTACAAGTAATAATACCATTTCTAACAAATATCTGGATCGATTTGGTACTTCCATACCCGATCTTTGTGTCATTCAGTGTTAAAAAATAATTACAGGTTTCTAACGCATCGTCGATGTATAGGGATGTATTATAACAGTCGTAGTATTCATCTAATAACAACAACGAAATTGCTATAACCGAAACTACAGAATAACTGGAATGTAACAGCGCAAATTTTGCTTAACTTCATCCAATTATAAGGGCACAATAGTCTGTTAGACTATAAACTAAACCACCTTCGGAGGGTGGGCAGAACCAAAACTGGAAAATAATGAAAATCAAATAGCCATTGTTGGAGAACTTTTCGTATAAATCGCCATTTAACGTTCCGCGGAACTGTTGACTTGTGCACAATGAAGCTGTTTACAGTGACCAAAAACCGTCATTTTATTAAAATAACTAAGAAATATTTTTGCGTTTATGTTGGCGCAAAGTCAGAATGTATTGCGTAAGATAAAATTTCTCATGTAAGCATGGTAGACTAAAATAAAATTACGAGGCTATTTTATTTAAATGAAGATGAAAGCTTTTAACTTTGTATGCAAATTGTCCATACCCATAAATTGCAAACTAAACTAGCTAATATAACGTAAAAGGATAAAAATGGAGAACAAACTTAAACTGTCAAGATTTGTCAATAACTAAGTACTGAAATTTTTACACTGCTATTGAGGTCAGCAGTGTAAAAATTACGGTTACCAATCATGAAATACATTATCATTACTTAATTGAAAGCAAATATAATTATAATATACTTTAATAAATTAGAACTGCATGCTTGATTAATATAAAAACACTACAAAATACTACTCAATAAAAATTTAACTATTAATAATATATATTATGAGGACATAACATGAGTACATTTCCACAGTCTCCAACCTTTATTTGATACTCGAATAAGTTTCTCGTAATTATTTGAGTGTATCTTATTTACTTCGAAATCGTACCAACCGATATTCTGGCCCTTCTAACCAACCGATACATAAAGTCCAGGTTCCATAAAAAGGAAGACTATTTCCAGTAGTATGGGTCATTGTCTGAATTTTTTTTATACAACAACACTGATAGATACTCAAATTAGTCATTGGATCATAAAAAAGCTACAATTACATATAGTACATACGTGTGGTTTCTACGAGAATCGAATATTATTTAGAATCACAGAATACATTAATAACTTGAAGACACAACATGAAAAGTCGCAGGACCTAATAATTTCATTACCATATTCCCTTCAAAACGGAAGACTAAAATGCTCTGCACTGCTATTGCTATTTCCACCTTAAAACAGCAGTACTGTATTGGTAGGAAATAGTTACATGGGAAATTAATATGAAACTTCTATATATTCGCTGACACCGTCTTATCTAAGTTAGTCGTCACAATTTTGTTTTTTTTAATAATTTGTTTACATAAAAAACATTATTGACAGTAAAACTAAAATATATTATTATAAAATAATCTAAAAATACCTATACTACATGACAACTAATATATTTCTTTACGCTACGTTACATATAAACATTAAATACCTAGTATAAACGGTAGTGGAGAACAATTATCAATACGACATTTGTATTACGAGTAATATGGATCCTAGTCTGGAGCGACGTATTTTCTTTTTTTAAGTCTTATATTGCACCCTCCACTCCATAGCTAGGAGGACTGGAACTGTTGCGATGGAGAGATCCTCGAATAGCAGGTCAATGACGGACTATAAGTTGCACCACAAGGTAAGATGCAGTAAGACGCAGGACCAATCATCCGCACTGACTGAATTTTTGAATCACCGATTTAAATTGAATATATGAAAATTAAATCATCCAGACAATCCTGGGGAGAGGCCTCTGTCCAGCATTGCATTTCTCGTTAAAATGATGATGATGATGATGACCGATATTTATTAACTGGTCACAAACGATCACTTCCAATAAACGACAACATACTGTTCACTACCCAACAATTCTTTATTATTTCGTCCAGCTACAGTTTACGAGATCCAAACGACCACTGAAAACAGTAAAACTCAATACGAACGGATACATTTTTCATAAAGTGGCTATTTACGTCCAACCATAAAAATGTACGTGATATCAGATGAATGCGCATTTCGAAATTAAACCAATAAAAGATCTTAGTGTGCGCTGAAGGCTTTAAAATGGCCTAATTCGTGTTCACTGTTTATGTTTTCTTCGCCTCTAAAATTGTGGAGGAATTGAGCGCTATTAATCTTTTATTGTTACTCTGTGAAAGAAACCTATGTGCATGGTGAGAGTGAATTGGATTATAACAAAACTAGCGACCCGCCCCGGCTTCGCACGGGTGCAGTGAAAAAATGGTTATGGTGGGTTATCCCTAAGAGATAGACATCGCGGACTTTTTTGTGGATTTTTGTAAATTGTACAATACTGTAGTACATTATTTTGGTCTATCTCGTAGGGTTCAGCCAGCGTTTGCAATATAAGCGCAAAAAAACGTGCTTATTTACGACATCACATTAGAAACCTTTAAATTTATCAGTGTTTCTCTACTATATTATGCATTTATTATACATACAAACCTTCCTTAAGAATCACTCTATCTATTAAAAAAAACCGCGTCAAAATCCGTTGCGTAGTTTTAAAGATCTAAGCATACATACGGACATACAGCGAAAGCGACTTTGTTTTATACTATGTAACAAAATACATGTCGGAAAAATAATTTTTTATTGCGATTAATCCTACTAAATTAAATTTAACTAATATTACAAAAGCGAAAGTTTGTAGCGAAAGATAGATGTTGGTTACCCATTGTACGTAAAAACTACTCAATGGATATTATTGAAATTTTACAGTAATATTATAGTTATATATGTGTTGCTATGCTAATATCAGCTACTAGAAACATTGTGCCGTGGGAGAGCCATGCTTCGGCATGAATTGGCCGGCTCGACCGGAGTGATACCACGGCCTCACAGAAAACCGGCGTGAAATAGCGCTTGTGCTGTGTTTCGCCGAGTGAGTGAGGGTACCAGACGCCCCACCCTCCTTATTCCCCTTTATTCCTCTAATTCCCCTTATTCCCTTTTAAAAGGTCGGCAACGCATCTGTGAATCCTCTGGTGTTGCGGGTGTCCATGGGTAGCGGTTATCGCTTACCATCAGGTGATCCGTTTGCTCGTTTGCTCGTTTGCTGCCCTATCCTATAAAAAAAAAAAATCTGCACAAACGAAATCTCGGACACCAGTTAGTTGGACATATTTATGCGAATAGTAACTACTAATTTACATATAAACAAATAACTCTTGAAAGGTTTTAGTAATATATCTGTATAGCAGTATAATTATGAGTTTACACTCGTTTGCAGTCGATTTTTACAGCGTAACTTTTTGTAAGAAACATTTTTACAGCGCCCCTAGTAATTTTTTTAAACTATATTGACATGACTTTTATAGCTTACTATGATTAAAATACCTATCGATGGTGAAATGACACTAAACTGATTACAGAAAAATATGAGGTTTTTCATAAATTCATATTAAAACCAGTATAATCTAATAATTTTTACTGAACAGAACATTTTTATTATTTTTTATTTCACATTTTATTCAAAAAGTCTAACCATATGAAAACAACAAGTCTCTTTATGCTTTGACCAGTGTAGCTACCATAAGTTTATATTCGCTTGTAGTCGATATTGACGCTATAATTTTTTCCTCATTTCACTATCCGAGAGAATCGATAAATAAAGTAGCAAGTAAACATGTCTGTTTTTGTTTTTCGACATTCTCGTCTGTCGTTCATCCATTTCGATTACTTTCGGCGATCAATAGATATATTACAAAATAACCACTCAAATTTGATGGGTAAAATATTTGATTTGGAATGAATATTTGATATATAGAAATAGCCACAGGAATTATTAAGTACTGCGACTTTACTTTTTAAGTAACAGCTTGGCCAAGAACTTTATGATTTTTGTAGCGGTTACAGAGTTGTTGTAAATCTCACAGGAAACATGTGTACTTGAGACGATTGTAACCACTTCACTTATCAAGTGATCTATCTGCTTGTTATCAATATTAGGTATTAAAAAATACATATGATAATTAGTTATTACATAATATTCTATATTAATGACTTTTCAGTACTAAACTGATTATTTAAATCCAAATTTAAAAACAAATATTTGAATATATAAAAAAATATAATTTCGTTTAAGATAATTTGTATAAATACTTGTCAATATGCTATCTTAATATATTATATAGCTATAAACTCAATAGTCCATCAACACATCTATAATAATATGTACATACAGCAACACGTCAGTTTTTACGTGTTGATCAAGAGACAACATTTATGTCCGTCGTAATAGCGGTGGTTTTCGTAGTGCAAATGTAAATGTTATTAATATATCCTTATAAGTTATACAATCTGAATGAGTATACTACGTCAAAGATAGAGCTTTACTAATTAATTTAAGTCATGGATAAAGTCTTTGAATAGGGATACACAAATTGAAATATTATTTACTGACATACGAGTAATAAGTAATGTGTGTTCTGTATCTGAATATTGAAATAAACTAAACAGTTTAGTGATTCCTAAAATTATTCTGTTGGTACAGCGAACTAAACTTGAGATCGAAACTGAAAACGTTGATTCTGATTGGACTAAATGAAATTGTTCATTCATAATATTCTTCTACATCGGAACATATATGATGATAATTTTGCAATAAAACTAAAACTGCAGCAGTTTAGTTTGACATTTAGATGAATAAATGATGTATGTAGAACAGGAAAATCACAAAGTTAAATAATTAAACCAATTTAGGGCTGTCAAACCATTTTTAGTTTCATTTCTAGTTCCTGGTTTTCTGAATAGGAATCAATATTTTTTTTACAACATAAATCTAAATTTGTCGACTTTGGTTTGCTTTAGCCAATCACTTTTATCGCAGCTAGAAAGTCATTATGTTGTTGCTGTATATTTATTGTAGAATCAGATACTTGTGCTTGTACGTATATAAGTTACAAAGTATAAAATAAAAATTCCAAAAAGAAATCACTTATAAAAGCTCTATAGTTTATTACACTAAAATTAAGTTCATGCAAAAAAAAAAAACCACTTTTATTCTAGAAATAAAGTATTCTTTGCCTCAAAAATCTGGTCATGAACATTCCTAAGATTTTCAGATCAAAGCCTCCACCGGAGAAGCAAAGAATGAGGGATGATTAATTAAATAATCAACCCTGTAAAGGCTAAGCAAGGTTTAAGGGAAGCGTTTTATTACTTCAAGCAACACCTATCTCAGATAAAAGTTACTGACAGCACCAGATAAATGGGCGGCTATTCATCATCCCTTCCCGCCGAACTGTTCAGTCATTGTTGGAAGAAGCTAACTGTATAAGAATGGAATGGTAGCAAAAACTGCTTAGCGAGAAGACAGTTTTGTAAGCGCTTCTGACGAATTTATTACACGCGAGCATCAATCTTGTTGTTTAGAAGGGAAATAAACTTTTGTCGTTGGTATTTAGATCTTTGTTTCGATATTTGATCCACTATCTATTCTAATTATGTCGCATTTGATTGTTGCAATAACGATGAGGATACTTTAGTAGTATTTGAACTGTTAAACCGATTTCGATCCGTTATTTCATAGATGCCTATTGTTGCATAGAAATGGAAAACAACTAATATTAATAAATTTATATGAGTTGATATATAAACGTGCTCAAAAGTACAGAAAATACACTGAAAATCCTACCATTGGTTAGGTGATAGAAGATGGGTCTATACCCATCTTCTATCACCCAACCGTCTACGCACGAGGATCGTTTTTCAACTCCTTCTCCGCTTGGTTACCAATTACTAATTAATTACTGGTAACAAGAACTACGTCCTACCCTAACTAGGATACATACAGATAAGTTACAACGAGGTCTACGGTGATCTCGACGACGATATAAGGTAAGTAGATTTCGATTATAAGAGTACAGGTTCTGTACACTAAGTAGCATAAATGACATTTGTTTTCATTTAGTTAACTCATTTTCATTAGTTTTATTAGTAAACAAATATATAGGAATGTTTCCTTTACTTTAGAATCGTTTACAAACATTATCGTAAGACATTAGAACGATTTTGATACGAATCGAACTCGAATAATGTATTTGTCTATGGGCTTAGCTCCTGAATCGTCTGTATGAATTCGAAAAATTATTCGTATGTACCCACTGTGATCACGATGTGATACCCATCTAAAGAGATGTTATATGTTTGCAACATACATCATGTGTCCATAATGGCTGAAAATCTGCTAAGAATTTTATAAAATAACAAATATAATATAGGATACCGTAGCCTCTTGCCATCAGCCATCAATTAATTCACTAAAAGATAGCCCATCGTGTACACATATATAACAACACATAAAGCTATCTAAATTTGTCAAATTGCTATACAACAAATTAATATTAAATACCCAGAGTAGAACATAACTTGTAAACAATGACACACTGTTCAACTTTACTTTTAGTAGGTACTGTCCAAATTGCTATGAGTATTGTAAGTCGTGTACCTTTTCGCGTGAAACTTAAATATTTTATCAGAGACCTTTACCTTTTTGCCCACCTACAAATCTTCCTCGAGTTTAATTTCATTAATTAGCAGAACCTTTTAAATGCCATTTAGACTACTGTTTGATCTTATACATTATAAATATCTCCACCTTCAATAGATATTACTTTACAGTTTGCAGTTATAATTATCGTTACTGAAAGTGGATAGAAAATCGAAGAATACATTGTATTTTCAAATCTTATATTTTCATATTTTCTAGTCTGATGTCATGCTCGTTTTAAAATACCTAAAGTGAGAAAAGAAAACGCCATTCATGAAGTAGCAATGACTGTTTTCCTTTGCCTTGCTAAATTTAAATATTAAAATGTTTGTTGATGTTTGACGTTTGTTTTGACATGATCTCATACCAATTTGATAAATGCTTTACAATGTTACTTTTTCCCATTAGTAATTTTGCAAAGATAATATTTTATCTTTTACAAAACCTTCCTTTGTACGAATGTTCATAAAAATAAAGAGGATGGATAAATTATCTAAATGAAGCAACATATTTTTTATTTTATCGTTTAATAAAAAAAAAATTACATGTTAAAGTAAGTTCAGCACCAGCGACAAAAATTACCTTTTGACAAACGATGTAATTATGGATGATATAGTACAATACGTTCTCGTTTTAATTTAAACTTGAAAATTGGTTCACATTTATAAATATTAGTGAATGTTATAGACGTTTTATCATAACGTCAAGACAAATATACTCGTATTAATTTTAATATTTTATGAAATTTAGGTCTTGATGTAGGCGTGATATTACTTTATTTTCCCTTCGTGTTGTTTATTCATTTTGCTCATCGACTAGTTTAATTGATGGTTCTCATAAACCGCAATAATAACATCTCAAATATATAAAAAATATACTTTGACATACAGCAATATATTATTATGTAACCAAGGACCTACATTTTTTTTTTTTTTTTTAATTTATTTACATAATATAATACATTAATATAATTGTAAAGGCACAACATAAACTCTTGCGAGTTTTTCCGTGCGCCAGTGAGCCGTTAGGTAAACTTATTTAAGAATTAATCATAGATGTCGACTCCGGCATATCTCCCCAAACCCAAAACCAAAACCCGACACCAGTCCCTCCCTGTCATTCTGTATAGAGTATGACAGGGATAGACCGCCGCCAAGCCTAGTTCCATGCTTAGAGATCACGCCAGAGTCAACAGTTTAACACCCAAATCTAGTAGCCGAACTGTATCTGTAACTACACGTACACACGCTCCACCTCCTCGCTCTTTATCATGCTCAACACAATGTCTTCCTTTTCGCTTACACTAGGAATGTTCATTGACAATCACTGTTCGATATACCCGCACCAGCCAGTTTTATTGACAATACCGATTTACCAGTCGGGCAAGTTTGTGTAACTAAACTATACAGCGTGTCCTGTTTACTCAAAGTAAGGAATAGAAATTCAATAAATTAATTAAATATTATTATTATTTTAACATAATAGAATTATTTATAATTATAATTATTTAATATTAAAATTATTGGGTACTTTACCCTGTATGAAACTGAACATTAGTTTAATACAATGTAAATTACTAAATGTTATAAATTACTTATGTTTGTTAAATTGTTAAAATGTATGAATGTATGAATGTTATAACCTTTACGAATTAAATGTACACATATTGTCATAGAAATATTGTTTTATTTTAATTTTAAGATTTTTATCAGTGATCGTGGTTTTCAGTGAATCTGGTAATTGGTTTATTAGATTTGGAATAATATAAGCCAATCTTCTTTTTCCATACATATTGCTATATCCCGGTAGCGGTAATTTTGCATTATTCATGTTACGCGTTCTAACTTTAATTTTATGTTTAGGTTGCGTGGTTAAATATTTATTAAAAAAATCTTCAATGAGTAGCCTTTGATTGACTTTGTCATGAACTGGCAGTATCTTACAAAATTTAAATAATTCGTTGTAGCTATTTTGGAATTTAACTTTTATTTTTTTTGGCACTATTTGCTTTAACAATCTAAGCTGTAGGTTGTATATCCTATCAAGGTGAGTCTTATATGTCCGGCCGTAGCTAGACAAACCATATTCTATAATGGACTCTACCATCGATTTATACAACATAAGTAAAATAGGAAAAGGTATTTTCCATTTTATAATACTGAACTTTGCAAGCAAGCTTCTAAGTTTATTGCAAACATGATTGATGTGTTCCTTCCAGTTAAGTCGATGGTCGATTATTAAGCCTAAGTACAATTGATTTTCAACCACATCAATGCTTTCGCAATCACACGAAATTGGTTGCGTATTGTTTAAATGCCTGTGTAAGCAATCGTGGTCATGTGCAATTAAGTTAGGTTGAAAACTGTGGTCTTTATTTTGACTTGTGCTGACGTACATGAGTTTGGTTTTAGATGCATTCAATACAAGTCCTACATCATGCGACCACTTCACCAATACGTCAAACTCATTCTGTAAGATCGCCATAGCTTCCATGGCAGTATTGGCTGTTGCCACCAAACATGTATCATCAGCATACTGATAAATTTCGCACTTTTTGATGAGATTACAGATGTTATTGACGTATATAAGATAGTGGAGTGGACCCAGTACTGAACCTTGTGCCGTTCCCTCTGTAACAGGAAATGGGTCACTATCAGCCTCATTAACCCTCACCACGTACTGTCTATCCCTAAGATAATCCACACACCATTTTAGAAGGTTACCTCTTATACCACTCTTTTCTAGGTTTTTCAGCAGTATGTCATGTTTTAGCATTTCAAATGCTTTGCTGTAGTCAATGAAGACTATGATTATATGTTTTTTTCCGTCTAGATGTTTATACATAGAATCAGTGAACTTAGTAAGTAGCTGCGTCGTATTTTTATGTGGTCGAAAGCCATATTGATTTGCTGATAAAATATTGTTTCTATCGTAATACACGTGTATTAACTTGCTAATATATTTTTCAACTATCTTATCTATGGTCGGCAAAATTGTTATGGGCCTATAGTTTGCATAATCTTGTTTGCTACCTTTTTTATGTATAGGTCTTACAATACCCATTTTTAAAGCTTTTGGGTATTTATTACTTGTTACACTTTTATTAATAAGATTAGCTATCACTTTACTTATATTTTTACTTATCCTTTTTAGATCTATTGCCCTGATGCCATCAACACCTGGTGTTTTATTACTGTTAATTGAGTTTATTATAGTATCAACATCCTTTGCAGTCGCAGGCCGGAAGTACATCGAGACATTTTGAGAAGTAACATAGGTATCTCTGTTTAGAAGGGGGGGTAGTGTGCATTTTGGAGCTAAGGCTTGGAAATTATTTTTATAAGTCTCTCCAAATTTGTTTGCAATATGTTTGTCACTGATCCCCTGTCTACCGAAAGCTGTCAATATCACTTCGTCCAGTGATTGTTTTATATAAAATAAACTTTTATGTAGATAATATTTTAACTGAGAAAATCCTAGAACTAAATAGCGTATCCTTTAAGGCAATAATATTTTGTTAAAAATTAATTTATACTATTTATATATGATTTCAAATAATATGTAGATCGCGGTCACATATAAATTATCATCAAAAAAACCTATATCGACGTTTATGGTATTAATAAAAGTGTCTTATGACTATTATTTTCATTTTTACGCACTTAATATGCAACTCTTAGTAATTTTAAAATGCGACATGTAACTGTATTATGACTCACTTTTTGGTTTAATAAGGAGACCAGGAATATATGAAGGTAATGCATGTTTATCCAACCACCAGAATTTTTACATCTGAAATCAATAATAGTCTTAGTTTTACAAGCAATACCTTATTCCACGGCTACTATTGAAAGGTAATTCAGTAGAAAAACGAAAACGTGCCGGAGATCATCAATGATCGAGTATAAGTTTAATGAATTTGTATACTCACTGAGTACATAACGTGTAAATTGTTCTAATGAAGATCCTCAAAAGTTAATTTAAAAGTGAAAGTCCACTTAAACAATGTAAACAAAGTAAAAATACATAATTAAATTTAATTTTATTTATTGATTTACATATAAAACAAGATCATTTATAGCTCTTTGTCCTCCTGTCAGTCTTTGTCATACAGTATGCATGACAAAACAACCGCGAAAGATTTGATTCAAAAATCTTAGTTCAGTTCTAAACAGTACAATTTAATTGTTAGTTGATTGTGTACTTTCTTTTATCTCCAATATTAAGACTGGCAACTTTCTATTACTAATCCTGATTAGCTACCTAAAGATATCGGAAACGCTGTCAGTGACACACCATACCATACCTACGACGCGTATGCCGTGTAACAATATATTTAGTTCCGGTCTCATCCGAATTAAGATTTCACATACTTTTTTTCATTTCCTGGTGACACCACAACGCGTGCAACGAAGCGTGTATGTTTTCCATTTCTAATTTTCGCAAAATTGATTTGATTGATTGAATTGATTTTTTGAAGAACGTGATAGACAGTAAATGAAGCTGGACTAGATTCTTTGGAGTATTGCGATAGATGAACTACCTGGACGCTGCTGGGAATATCAAAAGAGTGAGGGAGACGTGGGGTGAGTTGCCGGTCGCAATTAAAATCTGACTTGCCCCTCTGACGGCATATGCTGGATATGACCCGTGTACAGTGTATGTCCGCTGAAATGTTAATTAATAATAATACAGCTCTCAATATTTTGATTAAATCTGTGAAACATGATAAAAAAGTGCGAAGACTAATAGATATAGGTTTACTAGACTATGAATTTTTATTGAGTGACAGTTATATAATTGGTGACTACGATGACTGGTCGCCGTCTGCTCGTGCGCCGCGTGTCGCCCTTGCTGCACTGTCTCGGAATCATTGCCAAGTCGCTCTCATTTCGTGCCTAATAGAATAGCTGTCATGTTACGTTTCTCAGTTTCACTACGAAAGCCAACGCTAGCAAGATATAAGAGCGGTCCGTCGATCAAATACTAGAAAACTTGACGTGTTCGTTTTCAGTAATCTAATATATATAAATCTCATGTCACAATGTTTGTGCTCAATGAACTCCGAAACTACTTAACCGATTATAATAAAATTCGCACACCATGTGCAGTTCGATCCAACTTGAGAGATAGGATAGTTTAAATCTCAAATTATTATTATTATTATTACATTATTGCTGAGTGTCATCATCATCATCATCATCATCATCATCAATTTTAAAAATTCTTTCACCAATAGAAAGCCACATTATTGCGGAGTGTCATCATCATCATCATCATCATCATCATCATCATCAGCGGACGGCGCGCGATGGCTTCGGGTTTAATTCAGTTCGCTTTCGTGCTCGCTTCGGGGATTATTAATATTATGCCCAACGAAGTGGGCGCGGGTCAGCTAGTATATATATATATATATATATATATATATATATATATATAATATATATATATATATATATATATATATTTGTGTATCGTGATTTATATTTGACAGACTACGTCTGTGGAAACTATATTAAAAACAGATCTTTAGGCAACTGCCTTTTGCCCAAAAAGTTTATTACAGCCAATCTAACTATAGATTGGTAGTAATAAAATTCTTGAACAAAATTTTATTCATCTAAGCTAGTGCACGCGACACTTTTTTGTCATATTTCAGACAATTCACACTCTATCGATATTTCGACCAATTTTTTAGCCTTATCTATACTAATATATAATCTATACTAATATATAAAGCTGAAGAGTTTGTTTGTTTGTTTGTTTGAACGCGCTAATCTCCGAAACTACTGGTGCGATTTGAATAATTCTTTTTTTGTTGGATAGTCCATTTATCGAGGAAGGCTATAGGCTAAATAACATTACGCTATGACCAATAGGAGCAAAGACAGAGCGGTAAATGTGTAAAAAACGGGGAAAATTATTCATTTTTGAAGGCTTTCTTTGCGTGCGCTGCGAAAACGGTTCAAGATACACAAAAAATATGTATGAAAGAATTATTCCTCTATACATGATCTAAAAAAAAGTCCGCGACGGCATATGTCTATCTTTTAAGGTTTAGTCACAATGACCGTTTTTATGGTACCAAATTTGGTCGAAATAATTTGTTTAAGTTGTATCAACATAATAATATTAATCTTTATTCAAATATAAATATAAATATGTTGTTGGTTAACCAAAAATCTGCCGGAAGTCACTATTCCACGCGGACGAAGTCGCGGGCAAAAGCTAGTCTAATATATATAAATCTCATGTCACAATGTTTGTGCTCAATGAACTCCTAAACTACTTAACCGATTATAATAAAATTCGCACACCATGTGCAGTTCGATCCAACTTGAGAGATAGGATAGTTTAAATCTCAAATTATCGTTGCAATTTTAATTCGGGACAATCTTTTTTTACATACAGCGCGACAACATGAGACAACATGACATTTAAGACATTTGACAGGACAACGTCTGTCGGGTCAGCTAGTAATCTTATATATATTTGCGACCTCACCAGAACAGCGTTCCATCTGGTGTATGCTGACATATTAACTCAAGTACATGAACCCAACATAATAAAATTGATCTTCAGTAAATTAATGTTTTTTAACAAGTCGCCCCATTAATTACTGTACAGGTAAAATATATTTTACTCTTAATGAGAGTTGTTAAATATGACCCGCCTTCCAAATAAGAATTGTCAATTTTTTGTTTTGTTAATTTGCGTTGGTGACAAAAGATAGTTTGACATCTTCGGTGGATTCATGCATTTAGACATAAAGTTAATCGAAACTGTCTTCAAAACACTTTTGATCAATTGTACATTGTTTTAGCTTGGGAAAATTCTAAGTAGATTATTCTCACTCTAGTTTGTAATAAAAAACAGATGATAACGTGCCTCTTAAGTTTGTCCCAAGCGTAGACCAGTGGGTTAGTGAAATTAGCTATTACGGTCTTAGTATAAAACATTTTTCACTATTATCGCTATTAGATCGCTATTATTTTAATATATGTATGTCTATCCGTTACCTTAGATCCCATAGCACAAGCCTGATGTAGATCCTGATGTAATATCTTCATCCGGTAAACATTTCAATGTCAGGCATAGGTAAATAACATTTTTCAATTTATTAATAAACTAGAGAAAGAGATAAAATAATGTTTAAAAAACAAAATAAAGCTCATCTTGCGAGATCTATCTATATAGTCCCACTATCCACCGGCTTATCCCATTGATGGGTTATTTATTATGAAGTAAATGTAAATATATTCACAGGAAACAACCAGACTGTGATACTTTTTGCAGACTTTTGTTATTTGCTTATGAAAAACGAAATGTTATTGCTTACCTTACCACATTTTGGTACTGATTAAATCAGGATTATCATACCAAAGCAATATAACGCGTGAATGGATGCGAATCCAAAAGAGCGTTCCATTTCAATATAAATCACTATTTGTCTTCCTCGGAAGCCTTCAACCCTTTCTGTAGCAAAATTACTTTTAAGGAAATGTTTCTTTTTATCCTTATCGGTTTTCATTAAGTAGGTAGGTCTGGTTTTATTTCAGCTTAATGAAAATCCTTAAATCTTTTTTGATCGTCGATAGAGTACATGATTTATGGCTGTAAAATAAAAAGAAATATTTTCATTGTCTTTTTTTATTAAACTGTTATTTTTACAAAGAGCTATACACATGATTACTTTTTTACAATTACACATATGATATTAACTAACAGTCGACAAATAGAATCAGATAAAAGATGTTACACATCACCTAATTATATTTTTTACATTAAAATATATTACTTACAATATTTACACTAGTTACATATCTATAACTACTATTTGAGAAAAGGAATTTTCCTAATTATATCATTTTATTAATGATATTTTGGATTTAATTAATATATACAGACATAAAAGGTTTATTCACAGCCTGTTAAATCAACAAAATTAATGTTGCTACTTACAAAATTTCACCATAAACATTATACACATTTATTATTACGTATTAACATGTTCAAGCATTTCTGGCAATGCATTATATGCCACCATGTTACCGAACCCTTTTGGTTCTTTTTTGGTTACAATAGTCACTATTTCATCTTCTGGTGGTGGTGGAGGGAACTCAACACCATCATCTGTTGTAGCCGGAATATCATCTACACTAAGAACTATTTCCCTATTGTCCATTTCGATTCTGTTACGTTCAACGACAGAATTATCCTCCATTATACTATACAAGTTCTCTGACTTGCCTTTATTAAACATTTGTCAGGAACTCATGTAAAAAGGGTCATTTAAATTTACTTCATCATTCACGGTATTACCCTTTTGTGACCATGCTTTTTGTTGGTGTTTTAGCCTATAAATTATTTCATCATGTATTACTCCAAAACACATAGCTGTCAAAGCCAACCCAGTCAGAGTATATGCTGAGCAGAACCATAAGGTTGTAGAATTGATTGTATAATACCTCACACCACTAATAGTAGTGTAGCTCATACCTGGTATAATGTTACCAAAACCTATAGTACTTAATGCCATAAAACAAAAATAAAATCCGTCTATAATACCCATATCATCTAATTTATACAAAACGATAGAGCCTATGACTATATAAATAAATATTGCCGCAAGACATAACAGCACTGGTGCTAAAATACTAAGACCATGCATCGATAATTTCGAATCAGTATCAGGCCAACTAATTACATCATCTTTCACAGTACTTGTTGTTGGTCTCTCTGACAAAGATAAATCTTTTTGACTATCCGGCTTCAAAACGTAGCATTCTTCAGTTGGCGTTTTACTTGTATTTTGACTATTTAGCATTTCTTCTTGTTGCCTTTTCAACTTCATCCTTCGTTCTTTCTCTGCCATTCGTCTCTCATCGTAGCAGCAATATCCACAATTTGAACACAGACAGCAACAAAGTGCTCTACTAAATACGCTTCTAGCCATTTTAGATAATAGAGATCCAACACTTGAGAGGTAAACTAAAGTTAATGGTATTCCGATAAGTGCATAAAGAATGGTAACGCCTTTCCCAAGGATAGTTTTTGGTGCGATATTGCCGTAACCTGTAAAAGAGATGAAAACAGCTGAAAATCTTAATTTTATTTTATAAAATTATGCATACAACTTTGAAGCGAGTGCATCTTACCTATAGTAGTTAAGACAGTAAGCGAGTAGAAAAATGCAAGTGCTAAATTCCATTCGTGCTCTTCATAATGGTTATTAACTTCAGTGCCGCCGCCAAATTCACCTAGAGCCATTTCCCGGTAACTGACACCGTATTGTGAGGCCATTTCTGTAGTTACCCTTTGTACTAGCTCGTTTTGGAATTTTAATATTTCTTGTGCAGCCAATCTCGTCCAGTTTTCTCTATAGAGAATATTTAAGGAAACTGTTATTTCCCATATGTTTTCTACAGCTCGACTTCTTGCATCCCAAAAATAATTTGCGGACAGTGTTAAATTACTATACTCATATTCATCTTCGAAATGTTTTTTATTTGTATTATTATGCTCTCGGTTACTTGTTTTTTGCCTGTCTGGTAATATTCGAGGCCGTGCTGGTACTTCAACACCACCCTCGATAGCAAGGAACAAAAATGAACCCAGAAATGTGTAAGCCAACAAAATAGAAAATATCACAATATTAGTAAGGGATCCGATAATAAATTGTTTTCGTCGGTACTTAGTAGTTTTAAAACAAAAGCAACAAACAACTTTCTGGCGTGAAGTTTGTGCTTTCTTTCTGCTATTAGACGCCATCGAATCGGCATCTTGGCATCTGTCCAAGGGGATGCCTCCATTAAGCGAGGTCTTTGCCAATGTATATTGCTCGAATCGGTTGATCGCTTCTTTATCCAGTACCACATGATCTATGTCCATTTTCGCTTACGGTTGTTACCGCCCTTCATGGAGTGACGTCATTATCTTTTTGTCGCCGACTATCTGGAACAATGAAAAATTTTTCGTTAATATTACCCACGATTTTTCCTTACACTAAGTGGATAGCCATTTTTCAAAGTCCTTTTAGATGGAGGGGAATAAGTGACAAATGAAGAAGTATGATGTAAGGAAAATGATTAATGTTCAGTTAAAATCCTGTCGCGGCCATGATATATTTAGAAAACAGGATTGATAACTTGTAATTCCACGCATAAAATTGTTTTCGTGCCGTCGACCTTACAAAATATTATAGGTATTTCAATATCCTCTGAGGTAAAAAGAAAATCATATTATTTAGAAAGCAATATTATTAGTATCTGTAATATTTAATAAACATATTTTGAAGATATTACAAAAAACGCAATTTATGTCTAATAGATCTTGCAAGAATGTAAATAACCGACATTCCATAAAATTCTATTAAAAAGCAAAGTAATTTCTAGTCATTACCAACTGACACACAGTTTCTTGTCTAAACATTTTACTAGTCGTTCAAAAAATGGATTGCACCTAAACTAGGCAACATAAGGGTCAGGGAAACTGTCTGTAAGAATTTTGTATACCCTCTGATGGAACCCAAGACAATCTCATTTTCGCACTCATTCTAACGTTCCCTACTAGCCAGATTTAGGCTAGCGTGGAGGAAGATAATGCAAACAATTGCATCCAGTGCTTCTCCTATTGGGAAATAAACAATTGAAATGGTACCTTAATGTCGCAGTTAACATTTTTTGATTGATCTGTATATTTTAGTATTATCTTATACCTAGTTGATCTGAATATTTACATTCTTGATTTATATTATTAAAATCTATATTAGAATGGAAGTACATCAGTTTTGGAAAATCACCTCATGGTCCTCTTCGATCAGAGAATCTCTAAAAATCAATGGGACACTCATTTCAACCTTGCTCAAGCCAACGTTACTTTTAATGAAAGCTGTCAATAACACCACGGCGCGTCGCTCTAGGACAGTGCAACGTGGTAGAAGTAAATAGTTCCCTCCATGAGAAAATTTTAAATATATAGAAATAATGATTACATAATATTAAAAAAAAAAAACAATATTATTAGCCCAATTTATTTTCTGATTGAATATATCCTACCTAATGCTCAGTATTAAATTCAATCACAGCTAGGAATCAATTGAAATTTTTATTTTCATACACATTTAATTTCTGGACACGCACGTACGTTCGACTTTTCGCGAAGGCGGGAACGCTTGTTACGTGTTATGAATGAATAACCGTATAAAATTTATCTGGGTTCTGTGGAACTCAGACAGAACCTTTTCAAGAGCGTGCTATATGCTTGACATTTCTATTTGAGTTTACTGCTGATGTCTTATTTTATTATAGTCTTTCCATAAATAAAATGGTGTTTTCCATCATGAAAACAAAAGACTTAAAATTATAAAATTAACATAAAAATAACAAATGCTTACAATACCATTTTCGAAGCCTAAAAAACTATTTGTTTTGTTAGTAATTTATATTATTAAATAAATATGTAATATTTAGTTTAAACCTAATTTAAGTTTCATTACTATTAAATTTTCAACTGATGTTATTATTAAGAATTTGAGTTGCAATTTAATATTATATTTGTATGCACTGACATTATTTGTTATTTATGTAAAGTCATTAATTTATTTAAAAGACATTTCATGGACAGTAATTCTTCGCCTCTTGCACCTTTGCATGGAATTCTTGGTACTTTATTCTAGAATATGGTATGGTCGTATTGTCCGGTCGGTAAAGGCATCTCTCAATTCTCCGATACACAAAAATGTATCTCAGATTATATTTGATACTAACGGCCAAATCATGGCTTCAATATTATTTAGGTAATTTATTATTATTATAATCTATTGTTATAATAACATTGATATGTTTTTAACAATTTAATATTTTAATAACTGTACATTTCTTATCGTATAACTATATTATATATTTTTGTTTTATCAATACTTGCAAATTATTTGCAATTAATAACTATTTAGTACAAACACATAGCTATATCTCCAGCAAAAAAAGGAATTAACCAAATGGTTTATAAATATTAAAAGGAATGTTTCAAATAATAATATGTTAATACAAAAATCTATTTTCTTACAGTATAAATAATAATTGAAATTTGTATTGTCAATCAAATCGCAATAAATCTGACTGACATACGCATAGATGTCATTATTTTAATTATATTTTGTAGATACTTCATTCAAGTAAATGTTTTTCTTCTTTCCACTTCTTTCCAAATCTTATTCCACTCCATGAAAATAGTATGAGATATCAAATAATTTGATAATGCACCATAATTATTGTCTCTGAGGCAAGCACGCTATAATAGTGAAGCCACTGATGAGATTTAAATATGGCACGATTTTTCACAGCTCGCTTCCACTGATCTGCTGGAGTAGCTTCATTTCTGCGGTAGAGTATTCAAGTTTCTTTCCATACCGCAAGACCTTTATGGGTAAGGCTCAAACTGAGTTTCGTCGATAGGTCATCCCGTCGAGCCGCCTCAATCGGTTTGCAGTCCTACATAAGTACCATGGCACTTGGTTGCGATGGCATCCACGAGGATTCTCAGCCTCTCCTCTCCAAAGATAACATAACAGACAAGTTCAATAGTTACATGTGGCTTAAAACAGTAAACGTAGGGAATTATTTTGCAATTTGACGACCTCCATAGTCGATTGGATAGTACACCGGCTTCAAGGTGTCGCCATCTCCGAGGTCCCGGGTTCGAATCCTGGTGGGGACAGATGTTTGTGTGATGAATGCCAGTATTTGTACCTTAGTCATGGTTGTTGATATATATTTCAATAAAAAATATTTATACATATATGTATAATATATGTATGTCTATCCGTTACCCTAGATCCCATAGCACAAGCCTTACAGAGCTCAGTTTGGGCTAGGCTAATGCCAAAAATAAACTTTCAATAACCATCCCTACAATATTCAACTGCCCGTTTATTAAATCCAAGTTAAGCATCAAAGTTCACGTTCGGAATATTTGCAAATGTTGTATACTAGCATCAAAAAAGTCGCTCCCCGTGTTTACTCTCGCAACGCCGATACACTCTTAACCAATTCCGCCAAACGGTTCCCATTTTCGCACCTTGTAGCCGAGGGTTGGATATTGATATTTTGATGGATTATTCGTGTGCTGCCTAAAGTGTTTCCATATATCTCCGCGTTCGTATTCGTCAAAGTTTTCTATTTTTTCTTAAGTGAATCGTGATAATAAATGATAAATTGCAACTATTTTTACTGAGATGTCATGGGATTTTGTGCGTGTATAAATGGATGAATTGGCCAACTATATTTTTTTCTGTAAATCTATATAGATAGTTAAAAATTTTGAGGTACAACTTTATACATTATTTGTTTAAAAAATAAAAATATTATGTTCCCAAACAGTATAAATGCAAATTTGTATAAACGTACTAGACCGGAATTAAGAAAAGAAGGACTTAAGGAATTTAATTATAATGGCTTACCAACTAAATACATAAATATACTTCTTGAAAAGAAAAGAAACTTTAAAGGTCTATCTTTATCTCTATTTTTCTAACGTCATTAACAATATTATAATACATAATAACATACAATATATAATACATTATATAATAAAAACATATAGATGCCCACACGCAGATGAAATGTCAATAACTTCAACTGGAACGAAAATATTCGATACAATTTTGTGTATATATTGTGAATAACTATGCTCTTGAAATCGTTAATCATCCATTTATATGATACCATGATAAAAAAAATGATTATTTTTCCGTGATAGCATTTCCCTGCTGTCAAAAAGACGAGGGTTCAAAATCGTCACGTAATATATTTATAGAAACAACATCACATAAACATCGCAGTGAAGGTTTATGATTTACTTTTATGACGTAATAATATGGTTTGGAGAAAAAATGGGCAATACTACGGAACTAATAAAGTTTACTACCATCATAAGTTACTCATGGGAGCTTAGGTTATGTATATTGAAGGTACAAAAAAATTCAAGTATTGTTTATATAATCAAAACATTGCAGGGTTCGGAACTTACCGAACGCGCTTTAATATTCCATTTCTTATTATACTCGTCATATATTTTACGCTGTGATATAACATGAATGATTTCTCAATGAAAAGATTTTGATCAAATAGTCTATAGTAAAAGGTTTCGAATAATACCTTACTATTTAATCTATCGGCACTCTTTAGAAATTTGCGTTGGGTAAGTGTCATGGAAAACAAACCGGGGCTCAATCTTACAAGAGCGTTTATTAACAATGAACATGAATTATAATTATAAATGTTGTGTTTCATCATCCGAAAGATGTAGGGAAACAGAATACAAAGTTACAAATTTCGAGTTACATGGATTTTGCTAATGTTAATTTTTTGGACACAAAAATGAACAGGATGTAATGATTAACTGCGATATGTCAGTAAAATTGGAAAACAGTAATAATTATATTAACTGTGTGAACATATCTAGTTCAAAATTATTCTTTGAATACGATTCTGGCTTCTTCAAATTTCACTGTTTAAAATAATATATTTTAAGGATAAATTAATATTTAATATTTGAACAAAGATATTTCAAAAACTATAATTTAGACAAAACTATTACTAAAATTGCCTGTCATATAAAATAAACAGACTAGTTAGGGATACTCCATATGATATACAAGCTTAAGCTTATGAATTACAGAATAAATAGATATCATTGACAACCACAAAATATCCAGAGTCTATGGTAGAAAAACCTATATCCAATAAAACAAAGAAGCTCCAGCTGACGATTTTCTATCATGTCTCATGACAAGAGCTTTGGGAAGTTTCATGATAAAGTGTTTCGGGCAAATAAGGATCTTGGTCCACGATAATGTGGAGTACAATTATTTGGCCAGTTCGAGCGTGAATGATTGAAACGGGCTTGTTTCAATGGCCCTTCGCACTGGTATGATAATAAAGTGGAAACGCTTAATATAGACCGAACGGAGAATCGAGATATAGACATTCAGTTAATATTGATTTCATTACAGTTCGTGTGTGTGGAGCTAATAACAGTTAATATAGATGTGCCAATTATTACGCGCAAGTCTAATGAGGCAATGTTATAATAGGAGATAAAAAATAGACCATCAGAGTTTCTTGCCTGTTCTTCTCGAGAAGGCTCTCCCAATTTCCGAACAGGTGTCGAGTCAATTATTTTTTTCCCTATTAGTACGTACGGACAAGGTTTTTGTTTTTTTTTAAGCTTTTTTTTTGTTTTTTTGTTGACGTCAATAAGTGCCTGTAAAGGTCTATGTTGAATAAAGATTATTTTGATTTTGAGCTTAAGGTCTACTTACAAATATATGATGCTTATGTTGCCTCCTGAAGGTTGCAATGGAAGAAGTCTCCCGAATCGCGTCAGGTAACAAATTCCAGAGCCTTGCTCGCAAACGATATTTTATATGCGGTGGAGTCATATGTTGGGACCATGAGATCCAAAACTCTGCGAGGTCGCAGCTGAGCATCTGGCTTCGTCCGGTATTGGAAGCAGTCTCGGAGGTACCCGGGAACACCAACATCACGCAACAGACTGTAGAGAAGCCCCAGAATATGATACTCCCTACTCTGGCGGATAGGCAGCCAGTTCAGCTCAAGGCGGAATTCCGATATATGATCAAATTTCCTTAGACCAAACACATAGCGTATGCCCAGGTTCTGGAGTCTCTCCAGCCTGTCCAGAAGCACCTCACCAGCGTCAAGACAAGCGATATCTCCAAAATCTATTAAGGGAAGGATAAGGGAGTTCACCAACATTGTAACCGGTTTGTAAAGGGAGAAAGTTTTGGAGTCGTTTCAGGGAATGAAATGCGGCAAAAACCTTTCGACTAACTTCCGCAATATGGGCCGACCATGATAACGTTTGGTCCATTATTAAACCTAAGTTCTTAACGGTGTGATTAAGAGTTAATATTGTACCCGAGAAGATCACATCCGGCCACTGTTCAGAGTGAAATCGTGAGATAAAGTGAGGACTACCAATCACTATCGCTTGGGACTTGGCTGCATTCACCTTAAGTCCAAAATTATTAGCCCAGGTGTCAATTAACTTCAGATCTGAATTAACAATGTCAATGGCCGAACTAAAGTTGGAAATAGGTGCAGATGTGTATATCTGGAGGTCGTCAGCGTAGAGGTGAAAGGAGGACAATAAAGAAGAAGTAATATTATTAATAAAAATGGAGAACAGAATTGGAGACAGAATACCGCCCTGAGGTATGCCAGAAGTTACGGTACACCATTGAAATTGGCTATCGCCAGCCTTAACCAGCTGAATCCGATCAACCAGGTATGATTTAAACCAGGATAAAGCAGTGGGAGATAGATAGAGCGTTCTTAGCATAGCAAGCAAAATGTCATGGTCTACTGCGTTAAAGGCACTGCTGAAATCGAGAAGTACGAGCATAGTCAGCTCTTTATTATCAATGTTACGTCGAATGTCATCAGGGACCTTAATCAAAGCCGAGACGGTGCTATGCCTAGCGCGAAATCCTGACTGAAATGGATTCAAAAGGTTATATCGAGAGAGATGGCAAGTGAGGCGCTGCTGCACAAACTTCTCCAGCACCTTGGAGAGTACCGGAAGTATAGATATAGGGCGAAAGTCAGAAAAAGTTGTTGGATTGGATTTTTTTGGCAAGGGGATAATGTACGCTCGTTTCCAAGTATTCGGGAAAACGCCACTTCGAAGTGAGCTATTCAAGATGTGAACCAGAATAGGTGCAATAAACTGCTATATTGGTTTTAGCCACTCCAGACCGATACCATCATCTCCTATGGCGGCAGTTTTAATTGTTTTTAACAACTTCCCCACCTCACCGGCAGTAACTTCTCCAAACTCTAACGGATTTGAAGCAATGAGTGGGATGATATTAATGTTCGACAGAGTGCGCTGTTTATGGGACATATGTAGGTTCACGGGAGAAGCACTGAAATGTTGATTTAGCTGATTAATATCTATATTTAGTGATGACTTCGCCCGGTCTCCTTCAATACCTAATGATCTCAGGAATCTCCACAATTTTGTGGGAGGAAAATTTTCAATTGAGGAGTGAATATGTTTACGTTTAGCGTCTCTACATCGCCGGTTACAGCTATTTCGGATAGTAACGTAAGCCTCCCTATTAGCATCGGAAGGATCCTGCCGATACTTCAGTTTGGCTCGATTACGCCTGGCCTTTAGAGCTTTCAAATTAGGAGTCAGCCATGGGGCAGATAAGTGTTTAACTCTAACTGGGTGGAGTGGAGCAAATTTATCATAAATTGTAGTAATAATTTTGTTAAAAATGGCAAGTGTCCACATCCAGAGCCGCATAAACAGAATCCCAGTCGGCATTTACGATATCCTCCATAAATGCTTCCTTATCTATTTTATCTAAACTAAGAACTAGCATGACCTTCGTTTGGGAGGGCTAATCCGAAAAGAGGTAAATATTAAATCATGACGCGAAAACGCAGCCGCTCTGAATTGACCGTGGCTGTCAACCAGATCAGGACAAGAAGTGATTATCAAATCTAACCAAGATGGAGGGCCATTATGAGGAAAATGAGTGGGACCAAGGGGCATTAAATTCGAACCAAGTGAGTTAATAAAGGAAAGGAGAGAGTTGGTCCGATGGTTCTTTTTAACTATACAAGTGTTAAAATCGCTCATCACTATCATATGGTCAAATTGACAGCGCAGATCCGCTAATATCCCCTCCAAACTTCCAAAATAATTAACATGACTGTCGGGACTGTAAAACACTCCTAGCAGAATTTTCGTATGGTGTAGGCAAACTTCAAGGAAAATGTGCTCAGCAGTATTGCGCACGGAAAGTGACTGAGAAACGATTCTGCATTCGATATCGCTACGAAGATAAATGGCAACACCACCACCGCTAACCATTCGGTCTCCATTTTCCCTCAGGTACGTTCTGTCATTATATATATAACGTATTATTATTATTCCAAGCTTGCATTAATTCTGCAAACACAGCTTATTATTTTAGATGTTTACTAGCGATCCGCCCCGGCTTCGCAAGGGTGTAATGCTGATACCAAATACACTACAGGAAAACTGTGAACGTTGTATATAATCGTTAAATTTTCGTTTATTGTAAGCGCAAAAAGACGTGCTTATTTACGCCATCACATTAGAAACCTCTAAATTTATCAGTGTTTCTCTATTATATTATGCATGTATTGTACATTTAAACCTTCCTTAAGAATCACTCTATCAGACAGACGGCGGATAGCGACTTGTTTTATACTATGTAGTGATTATTATATATGTTAATTTCAATCATTGTTACATTTTTTATATTACCAATGTTAGAATAAACCAATAATATTACATAACGTTAATTTAATCCATTAAATAGCGACACGTTTAGCGCAGCAGTCGAGTAATCAGCTCTTACGCAACAGGTCGCGGGTTCAGTTTCCGCACTTGACAGATATTTTGTATGACCTGCAAAACTACTGACACTTATAAATGTTGTTAGTAAATGTATTTTTTTTAATATAGTAAAACTTAAATGTACATATTTATTGAAGTGTCAGGAAAATTATCTTATATATTTACTTTTGAGAGAGTAAGTAACAAATTTATGTCATAACAATTTGAACTCTAATATAACTTTGTTGCAAACGGAAAATAATTTAATAGTATATAATATTATATGACAGTATTTAGTATATAGTCGCATAATTCCAGCAGTAAACGTCTCTTGGCTTAAATGATTCATCATAATAATAATTACAAGATGATGACACGTTAACTACATAAGTCTATTTTTTACTAATATATAATATAAACCTTTTCTGACACTCATTAATGTATTATTACAAATGGTTATAAATGTGAAAGAGTAGCATGATAGATAGACCTTACTGTTTATTTGCCGCACCTTTACCTATATTAGTACACAAATAAACTAGAGAAAAATATAGGCAATTTTTTAATGAAAAAAGGGTGTAGAGTTAAAAAAAATGAGAGAAATTCGCATATTTATGTTTTAGGTATTTTGATTATAAATAAATGAGACATTTCAAGTTTTATGCAAATTTAACCCCAAAGGAGTTTAGTTTAGTAAAGATAAATGTTTTTGTTTGAATAAGCTCAAAAATTACTGAACTAGTTTTGATGAGATTTGACATGGGGATAGCTTAGGGTACGTAATATGAAATAAAATTTATGTTAACATAAAAAATAAGACAAAATAATATTAAAATAACCAATATTTTATTTAACGCATAACATTATGCAAAATATCAAATATTTTGTATAATGTAAAGTGAATAAGAAAAGTTGTTTTAAAATTATGTAAATCTTCTGTATTCGTTGAATTTATTTCTTACCTTCGTGTCAGTTCCATGTAACAGTAATTTGTTTATCTGAAACAAAAATAAAAACAAATTAGGACGTGATGGAACTCTTTGAGTATAAATTAGTAGTCAGATATTATTATGATTTCGTGGTACTAATGTTAAGAGATTTAACATAGAATATTTCAGTTTTATTTTTATTGACGAGCAACGAGCCCAATATTTTTGCCAAACAAAATCGAGACAAAATTGCTCTCCAAGAAATAATTAATAAATAATTTGTTTTACGTTATTTTATACAGGTTTAGTCTAACAGGAAAGGTATATATTTAATTTGATGCTTTTAAAGTTTATACGTAACATAAAGTATAGTCTGTAACTTTCACAATATGATATTATAGAGTCTTTATGTAAATAGTAATAACGGTAATATCAGTATGGCAAATGGAAAAGAGAACGAGGACAAAAATGTAGACTAAAACTAATTTTGTTAATACGGGCTATAGTTATTT
Organism: Scirpophaga incertulas; assembly: GCA_036419045.1. Lineage (NCBI taxonomy): Eukaryota > Metazoa > Arthropoda > Insecta > Lepidoptera > Crambidae > Scirpophaga > Scirpophaga incertulas. Next base: position 10,666,669 of record CM071646.1, read on the forward strand.
AGCTGATGTCTTTAACAAGGTCAGCTAGATTAGTTATTACGTATTAGTTATTAGAATAAGTAATTTCTTGTAAGGCATTTCAAATTTCTACAATGTTTCTTATGTGTATTCCCGACGACACAGAAACTCAAACTATATTTCATTTATATTGTAGCACTAAATCTAAAACGCCAAGTTTACGATACACCCTCAGGAAATGCAGACGGAAACGTAAGCATGCAAAGTTGTCGCCTGCTTTCACTATTTGTCTTGCCTAATATTTATTAATAATGTACGTATTTAGAATGAATGTACATGTAATTAAAATAATATTTTCTATTGAGTATACTACAAAATGTAAAATAAAGATAATTCTGCGATTTAAGCAACTTAGTTATACAGCCCCACTTCGAGAACTGTACTGAACTGAACATCTGAACGGTCAGAGTCTTAACACAGATTTCGACAGAGCAGCAGATATAATTATTTACCAACGTACTAAGTTTGACCAGATAGAATCAGACATTGAGGCAGCTATGGGTTTAAAATTACTATCCATAATATCTGTCTGTTGTCTGAAATCCAGGTTCCAAACGTCTCTTGTTATGCCAATGCCTTCTGTCATCAGAAGAGTAATCATTAACTTCTAAAAGTTATCCCTGCCTCCAATGCTGACCAATATAGTGGAAATATAAGTGAACAGACGTCTCAAAGACATTTTAGGTAGGATCATATTTAACTGATCACCTTACAAGCCCTAACAGAACCTATAAAATACAAGTTGCACCTAAAAATACTAAAACATAAATGAAAACAACTATTGAATTTAGAAATCCAGATAATTAGTATTTTAATGGTGCTTTGTAGTATTTTAATGGTGCTATTAATTATTTCTCATTTTAAGATAGTACAACTTTCATTCCGTCACAAGTGCAGGGTTTGCACTTAGGAAGGTCAACCAAGAATATTTTTGATGATGATCTCACTGACTTCCTTTGAACCCCAATCTTACTCAAGTGTGTAAATTTCTTTGTAAATACTAAAACTTTACTGAATACATCATACCTGTTAACAACGATACCAATAGGGAGCTTAAACACAAGTAAAAAACTAAATGCAAGTGCAAGTCGTGCGTGCCCTGCAAATAGCGACACCAATAAAACTTATCTGGGGCAAAGAAAAACTAGAAAAACTCCCCCTATTATACAGCAAACACAGATGCAACGACGTCGACAAAGCAATTCTGAATACAAATGCCGCCATTATTCTCCACGCGAGCGATGTCAGGTTACATTAAAACTGTTCCACAGTACCGGTCATTATGTAAAAGAAGAAGGTGATTTTGTTAGCGTAGTTACGCTACCTAGATGGAATCTTGTAAAAATATTTTATTAATCATATATTTAGTATTTTTTTTATTGAAATCGCTAAAGTATTACAAAGGCACATCAGACTTTGCGTGGAGATATGCTGGTCCCTAAGCTTATTTATGGGAGTGAATATTGGGTATGGCAAAAGAAGGATAAAAGTAAGATAGGAAGTGGAACTGAGAGCTGTGAGAGGCACGACTGGAGTGACGCTGAAGAATAAATTGCAAAATAGTGCGATACGGTAAACGAGCGGTGTGAAAGAAGTAGTGACAAAAATCGAAAAGGCATTTGCTTAAATAGTTTGGACACGTAGAAAGAATGGAAAAAAGGGAAAATTGGTAAAAGAAGTTTATAGGACAAATGCTAATGGACAAGTAAGGGAAAGGGGAAAAACATAGATCGAACTAATGCGAGATAACCTAAAAAAAGGCGGGAACAAGATTGCCACTAAAAGGCGAAAGTGATTATAGTGAATAGGAGATGTTCTGAAAAATGTTCACTGTTTTTTACGCTTTCAATGATAATATAGTATATGTCACGATTCGAGTAAAGACGCAAGAACTTCCGAACATGTACCAGCTAACAAAGCAAACCTCATTAATAAACATTAAGACAAAACAGCAACTCTGGTACCGGCGAAACATATCTCTTTAATCCGAGTGTCAAGCTCCGTGAAGTAAATATAATTAATACCCAAATACGTTTATACGTTCGCCAGAGAAATGCGCCTCAAAGCATCGCTGTAGTTATTAAGTCAACCTAATTAATGCTTCAGCTAAAGAGTTGTACATTACGGTGCCATCACAAATTCAAACAGAGAGTGATAGGATTAATTATTTTTTAATCATTTAATGCGCATTAAATTTTGACTGCCATTTTGATTTCAAAGTCAGTATCGTATATAATAATAACAGTAATTATTTATTTCTATGTACATGCTTTTTCTTTACTTACATTTTCTCTAATAAATGTTGCAGATATTTATTTAAAACTTTAAAATTATTTTATATTAAATTGACTGTCAAATCTGACTAATCGGCAGCACATAAAATACCTTGTGATAGAAATAGATACGATGTATTTGAATAGATGCACATGAGGCTACCATCATCTACAAAGACGTGGCTACAAATCCATTCAATCCCAATCTATTTCGTACTGTCTTTCTCTTTTACTGGAATTGAATTTAAATCAAAATTCTGATGTATAGTGTATGTATATATAAAATTCTATTTTAAGGTATAGCGTAGATCTGACATTTCGAATAATTATTTTGTGATTACTTCTTACTTACCAAATTAATTCTCAACTGAATCGCATTACATGGCTTGGCTATACTTATAAACAATTTTATTTAATTCAGATTTTATATTGTAAAGCTGTTAAAGATAGATTCAGTTACTCCTTAACAATAACAAAAATTTTACATATTGCGTTAGATCAACGACCTAAAATGTATTTCACCCTCCGATTCAAGACCAAACTAATTTACGCAGTCTTGTGCAGTCTTTCGTCAATTTATTAGTAACGCAATTATTTGTAAATGAGTAGGTTGATTCATTTGATCAAAATAAATTTGCCATATTTGCGTGGCCCAAGTAACAGTACACAGTAACACACATAAATCTTGAAATATTTTGCAATAGCGCCATCATGTTCCTATGAAAATGTGCATACTGATTCATTTCTGGTATCTAAAGTGCTCATAAAAATGAATTATGTTTTGCAGTTGTTAACGATTGCATATTAGATTGTATTTATAATATTCTGTCTTCTTCATTTGCGATTATCATCATTGTCATTTCTATTGTCATTTTCATTGTCATCTTATGGTGGAATGCGGTTTTCTTTTACTAATTTTAAATCAAAATTCAAAAATTTTATTTTACTTAAACTCGTTCCCTAAAGAGGTGTTAGTTATTGTTGACTAAAATCACGAATGTGAAGCTGGATTTCTTTTTTATTTGACATATTGTTGTTAGCTACATTTGCAATTTTACCTTGAGATTAGTTTGAGGAAACTTTGGTGGGTTCTCAACCTTTCTTGGCGAACATAATAAGATAGATATCTATTACTTCGGAATTATTGAGAAGGGTTTCCTCAGGATCGTAGAGTGACCAAGTGGTTTGAACAGAACGGGATAATGGCAAGTGTAGGCTCGAATGTTTCATTGTTAGATCATTCTGTCATAAAGAATAGGATGAGCTATCGGGCGACCGATGAAGTCTGGTATTACCTACAGACTGAGAACCAGGTTCTTACGCACGTAATCTACGAGTGCGGTATCAACTACATCTAGATGTACGCGGTATAGATTAAACAATTGAGGGTCAATATGAATGTTCCTTGGTCGAGGAACGTATATCCGAGATGCTTGCCTTAAACACCTAACAACACTTGTTTACGGTGTTAAGCATATGAAATGTTTTATCTATGACGATTTATCTTATTTTATAAATAGGAAACAAGTTACGTTATTATACAAAATATTGGTAGATACAAGGATTGAAAATTACAAAAAGCTCTCATAAAGTCGAGACACATTTCGAATTTCCTTTCAAATAAGAAATCCAAATCCTTAGAACATTTCCGAATAGCGTGATTTTGAAACATATGATTTAAAATACTTTATAGTCTATTTTTTCTCTTTACTCTTCATTTCGATTATGTGTTCTATTTCAATCTGATGTTCAGTTAGAAAATTAATATTTTGATTATTATAACACAGATGACACGAATGGAGAAGGTTAGCAGTTGACACATAAAAGTAAATTTAAAAGTACAGACGGAAGAAAAGAATTAAGAGACTAATATGGTAGATATGAAATGAAGAGGGCCCAGAGTCATAGTACCATAAAAGTTATGAATGTAAATGTGGATGAACATGAAGATCGAAGTGGAGGCCTCGGAAAGTAAAAGTAAATTGTGGGTTTGTTGAAAAAAATCCCACACAAACATGAATGAAGCTTCTTACGCATTTTTCACTTCTCTATATTCATTATTAATCGAAAACTAAAATTAGCTAAAATAATCTGCAGCAATAAAAAACAAATCGTATCTCCGTTTTTAATAACGTGTATACGATTTTTACAAGGAATTCGATATTTCAGGAATAAATAATGAGTCCCGAAGCGTATCTCCGATCCAATATTACGTTACCCGCTTTGATATCTGAATTAGACACGTAACGTAGAACAAAAGAACTCAAATCTCTCACAATTTCATATTAGAACGTAACCTGAGAAATGTTAACATCACTTATTTGTACAGATCTAATTTCATCTTTTTTTTCGTTTATTCATAAAAATAAAATAGTTTAAAAATTAAACCAAACACGTCGATTTTTATACTGAATAAATTTTAAACATAGCATTTCGTTCGATTGGCTTGATGTACTCACTGGGTAAATTCACACGTTTTCGACCACACCACCACAGTAATCCTGGTAAATTTAGTATGTCTGTCTTCTTGTATATCTCCATCTTACCTATTTCAACCGCCAACAAGAATATTTCGCAATGTTCCGCTTTGAAGAATACGGACTGTGACTTTACGTCTTATTTCAGATGTAATCAACGTATACTGTGGTTATTGTGAGTTTGCAAATATACTGAAAATTTCAAAGGAGGCAACTATTATCCTTTTCGTTCAGATGAGTGCTTGTTTGTTTATAAATATATAGCCATGTAGCCAGCAAAATTAGTATAATGGCCACAAGCCCTTAATGGGATTTGCCATCTTTACCTACGCTCACAAACATAACAGTTGTTCTGTTAGGACTTTCTGCAAGTTACCCCAGGGTCTCTGCCTTTTTATTCTTTGTTATATGCGCTTATCTATTGTCCATATCCCAGTCTAGAGGCAAAGATTTGATCTATGGTGGAACAACCAGCATGCCCAGAGAATTTCTAATCAATTTCAGCTTACAAAAGATTTTGAATATGTCTACTCAGAATTGCAGATGCTGGCAGTGAATGAAGGTGTCGACCTTGACTATATGCTAACTTCATGACTAGCGCTAACTAGAACATCAGAAAGTTCTATAATCCATAATTGCCTCTAACGATTTTGATTTGTTTTATATTTTGTTTTATACGGCACTATAAAATTTTTATTTCTTTTTATAACTTAGGTACTCTCGCACCTCGAAGCTTGGCTCCACGGGAAGGAGGAGGTCATCTACCGATTGACTCAGATACTCACCGGGCACGGCTGCTTCGGTGAGTATCTGTGTCGAATAGGACGGGAGGGATCGACACATTGCCACCACTGCGCATCCGACCTTGACTCGGCCCAGCACACGCTGGCGGAGTGCCCCGCGTGGGCCTCCGAGCGCCGAGTCTTGGTCGCAGCGATCGGGCGAAATCTGTCTCCGCCGGCATTGATTGCGGCAATGCTGGCGGACGAGTGAGGTTGGAGGGATGTGGCCTCCTTCTGTGAAGCAGTGATGCTCCAAAAGGAGGTCGCCGAGCGGGGTCGGGGGATGGCCGATCCCGCTCGTAGAAGGCGGCGCCGGGCTCGGTAGCATCGCGGGTCGCCGGCGGGCGCGAGGAAGTCGCGACTGCTACGGCGACCCGGGATGGACCACGCCCCTTCCGTGGCCGGGGGGCGTCGTCGGTGGAGGAGACCGGGGGAGGTAGTGTAGCCTCCCCCGAGGAGGGCTCCCCTCTAGGCAGGAGATCGGAGGCTGGGGGTTCCCGGAAGTAGCTTAATATTCCCGGGGGCTCCCTACATGCCTGAGGAAGGCCATCCCTGAGGTTTTTAGTGGGTAGGCCTCCCCCTTCTGGGGAGGAGAGCCCCACATAACCGCCGGCTCGCCACAGCCGGGGTATGCAATTTAATGCATTTTCCTCAGGAGAAAAAAAAAAAAGGATAATGGCTGATGCCAGTATCTAAAGAATGCGAAAAAGAGGAATTTATTCTATTTTATTTTGTTTATCAAAGACAGTTTATTTGAGTGCACGTTGCCAACTCATAACTTGATATGTACGAGTACGATATGTATACACATTCACAGTCACAATACGCAGTTAATTGTAATTGACTATTTCCTTCTATATTATCATCCAAGCGGGGATTCTCAAAAATGAAACCAGCGCATTCTTGCTTTGCGACAGAAATATGAAAGCTAGCGGTAGTTAGTACCTCTTCTTTACGTATGTAGTCACTCTGCTTTATAATGGCGTTTTGACGGCGAAAATATTTTTTTGGAATGTTACAATACTTGTACATATAAGATGATTAACTGTTACGCTTTTTTTTCTTGCTGTTTGAGTAAATATGTTAAGTAATATTGTAACACATGTTTCTCCACAGGATTTGTAAGTCATAACACGACTTTAATTATCACAAATGATTTAACTAAATTGCAAAACTGAAATAACTCAAACATCACATACACTATGCACAAATGTGCTAGTTTTAACTAAAATCAGAATTGAAAAATTGTTTTTAATACAGTGACACAAAAAGACAATTATAATTTGATATATTGACATTATTAAAAATGATAAGTACAATAGTTTATGTGGGTTGTAGAAAAAAAAGTATTATAGTTTTTACAATGATTTATTTAGAAAGTATATTGATGTTCAGAAATAAATGCGCTTATGTGTTGCAGTACCTGAAGGGCCAAGGTACAGTAGGAACTTTTGTCCTAAAAAAAGTAAAACAAAGATTTTCAACCATCATTCTATGAAGTAAGGTTAGACCTTAGTATTAAATATTATACTACAAGATTTAAATGTAGAAGAGAAGAAAAATACATACATGTTGTATGTATATGCATATTAATTGTACATGACATTTATAAAAAATAAAATTGTATCTCGTATAAATATTATACTGTTCTTCTATAGCACTCGATATTGGTAACGTGTGCTAAGACTTTGAAACCTTAAACCCACTCTTCTCTACACAGATATGAACGACGAAGGGCTATGCAGGATACGCGAGAAATCTATTAAGTTCGTTCGCCTGCAAGATGTATGTGCCCTACTTTAGTTCTCGCCTTCTCCAAGCTAGGTGAATTTGACACTGAGGAAAACTATATTTTTTTAATATAGATCAATAACATAGATAATCATGATCGCAAAATCGCTATGGTTGTGATTCACGCGATAAACAAAACTCACAGTTACCTCGAAAACAACTATGTATTATTACAATAAATTAAGGTGTACTGTATTTTTATCCCGTATATTTATTTTACGTATGTTCATGTAGGATTTAGCTCTTAGTGTTCTCTTATTTAAATATTCGTGTTGACTCTTATAAGTTTCTGGGAAAGCCTATGTTAAATAATTATTTTGCATGCTAATAGGACATGGATATCGCAAGTTGCTTATCGTTTATTTTTCATGACCGCCTAAATTCCCGAATCAAAGTATTCATCGATTGTTCGCGTGTTTATTATTATGAATGTTTATCGTTTCGTTCGTTCGTTCGGTCGATCAATTCGACCGAGCATCATCAATTTGAGTTTGATATGAGTTTTATCGACCAGTAGACTATCCTACGTACATAAATTTTAGGACATTATAACGTGTTTTATTAATTATTTTTATGATTCAAATTAATTAAATATGTGATGGTCGTAGACAGACCTACAAATTTCACAATTTGAATTTAGTTTTTGCTGTATACCAACGTTACCATATATATCGTAAACAAATTTTTCCAGCAATTTAAAAAATATTCTGCCAGAAAATAGTCCCTTTTATATCAAATAAACCCAGTTACTGGGCTATTGTATTTATTCGTGGTATAGAAATCAATATAATTTTTATATGCTTTCCTTTTTATATATAGAATAAATTTCAAGTTGAATCTTAATTTTATGAATAAAACACAATAATCTCCTTTGTACGAACGTTGTTAGAAGGTTATTAATTTCATCGTAAATTGACATAAAATCACCGTGAAAACTCATATCAAACTCAAATTTTCGAGTTCCAATTTTGTGTCTGGGTAAGATTTATGACGTATTTAACGTTGAGTTAAAAGTGGAAGTGAAATAACAGAACGTAGTAAGAAATGTGCTAACAATCGGTCGATAGTTCGAGTTTCGGCGTTTTATAGTAGAGCTCCAGATCCTCGAACAATAAATAAAATAAATAAATATTGAAACAATATATTATTACCAAAACCAAAAGGGACGTACGTCTTTACGTTTATGGCCAGAACTAGACGAATAGGTTGAGTAATTTCCAACAATAGATCATGATTGATTTTTCATTATCTTTGTATTACTTAATTTTTTTTTTCTTATACATATATATTAATTAGAAATTTGTTTATTTTTAAAAGGATCAATCTCTATTATAAAAAGGTCGCCAATTTTTTACATATTTCAAATAAACCAACACATTTTAGGTTTGTTAGCGTTAAAAATATTACATTTAATATAGAAAGTATACATATTATTAACGTAAAAATAATGTATAACACTTTATTGTACAATTAGACATTATGTAAAATATACTAGAAAGAATATGTACAATGGTGGACTTATCTCTAATAGAAATCTCTTCCAGGCGACCAAAACGGACGTCTTAAACGTCGGGAAAGCTTTATGTGCAACTTTTGTCATAATTTAATGATATTTTACTTATAAAATAATGAATACATAATAACAGTGCTATACATGCTTTTAATAAATAAATATATACATATACATATGTGGCGGTAGAATGGTGAAAGTGCAACCCACCACGCGCCCCGATATGGGCTTGGAGGACACCGGCGGGTTGTAGTGGGTAGGCCGGTCCTCTCAGACCGGAGAGCCCGGAGAGACACACGGCCGCGCCTCGCCAGCGCGGTGACAAGGTGCATAAGGAGCATTTCTTCTCGAAAAACAAAATACATTTACATATATATATACACATACATATACATTATGATTATGGTAAAGTAGAAAGCAAATGATCTTTAAGTGCTATATTGAAAACATCCATGGATCCTGTCGCGAATATTTGCAGGCAATTGGTTCCAGAGTATTAACGATTTGATTTATACACTCGCTCAAATTAGGCGACTTTACCAAAGTATGGTGTCACTATTCATGCAATAGTATTAAGTAGGAGCGTTTTTGAGCGCTCTGCGAAATGTTGCTGTATCTTCCAATGTAATAAGCGCAAGTGCACAGTTACTTTTACAATATATATTAGCTACCAGTATATTCTCAATATATATTGGATAAGAATAATTATTATTAAAATTAAACCCTATTCCACTTCATTTGATCCGTTTTTCAAAATTGCTTTAAAATTGTACTTTTATTGGAATCAGATTGCAAGAAATGCCTACAACCTTCAGATTATAATGGAAAAGATTTAAAACCATTCAACGCATCGCTACATTATGTTCCACTATGATCAAACGAATTGTAGCAGTTATCGCCCGACTAAACATATTATTCTCAGCAAATTTTCTACCCGAGCCTCATTTGTAAAAGAAACAGTCCACAATAGAGTCTCAGTTGGGATGAGTAAACGGCGACGCAAAATGCTTGATATTGCGTTATAGTTGGGTACAATATTCCCTTTGTACGAATACAAAGAGCCCATTGTGACTGGGGACAGTTACTAATTTCAAATGTTGTTTTGTAACGCCTGTGACGGGGGAAACTTGGGCATGTGAATATGGTGTCTCCACTGGGAGGTACTCAGGGAAATTCGCGCAATCCAACTTTATCAAAAGTTATTAGATATGATTTGGGCCGAAGCGATTTTTCTAGTTAAAAATACTTATTCAATGTAATCCATACTAATTTAAAAATGTGAACTTTATCTGTCTCTCTATTATGTTTTCACGTCAAAACAGCTGAACCGCTTGCGATGAAACTTTGTAAATGAATATATAGATACGCTGGAAAGAATAAAAAAAATAATATTACACTTACACCAATTAGCTTAGCCCATAGTAAGCTCTGAAGGCTTGTGTTATGGGATCTAGGATAACGGATAGACATACATATATTAATATATGATAGAAATATATATTAACAACCATGACTAAGGTACAAATGCTCGCATTCATTACACAAACATCTGCCCCCACCGGGATTCGAATCCGGGATCTCAGAGACATCGACACCTTGAAATCTTGGAAAAATCTGATTAACTAAACTGCGAGATCAAACCTACATCAGCTTTATTTTAAATATATATTTGTAATCTACATTTTTATTTCAGACGTTTCAGTACGTATTTATTTTCCGAGATTAATTAGAATAAGATAATCTAAAACTTTAGATTTATACAAGTGTAGAAGGATATTAGAATTATCTATTAGCCTATCGTCACAATCGTAGGTCATATAGACTTCCGCCTTAGAGCTCGAGCCTATCTCATTACATTGCCTCAGTTAACCACGTTGGCTGAATGCGGATTGAATTGCTTTGCAAATGTATACGGGTCGCCTCGTAATGTTTTCTTCACCGTAGAAGCGTCGGATAAATGTTCAAAACGTATTTGACGAAGCTACGGGCCAGACTTTGCATGTTGATGATGAGATAGCTCTTATGTCACTCGTAATAGCGGCAGTTTTGTAATAATAAACACCTTAATTATGACATTTTTTATGAAGTCCCTGTGTAATATGTCAAGTCAGTTACTGCCTGGACACTTCGCGGATATATAATTGTTGTTTCCCCTTAGTTCCTTATTCACAAAAATAAATTGACCGAAAAAGCCTGTATTTTACACCTATTTATCATATTTTACTTAATAATTTAATTAAGTATGTATATAAATCAAACAATATTTATCTCACAATAATTTAGAGTACTTATATTGTCAAAAACGTTGGTTTGATTTGCTAATTTAAGTCTAAATGTTGCGAAAAGTTATTGAAATATTTAGAAATAGTGATACGCATAACAAACACTGCAGCACAGCTCGAATTTTTAAAAGTAAAATTAAGAATTTGTCTAAAGAATACATAAGTCTTTTTTGTAGACAAAATAAATATAATTAAATTAAATAACAAAAGTCTGAATAACAATAAAACTTTCTCTATTAATTAAAATAACTAAAAATAAATGAGTTTGACGTGTACCTACAGTAGATATCAAACGCTATAGACCTGTATAGTTCAAAGGTAAAATGACAACAAGCAATTAACTCTAAAATTAAATTCTAGAAATCAAACCTGCCTACGCAAAAATGAAACAATGCGTTCCATTAATATAAAATCAAAATAAATTTTGACATGAAAATGAAATACTTCACTTGAAAAATTCCGTCGTGAATTTTGAATAAAGATATTATGAAATTAAGCTAACGGGCGAATTCTTGAAAAATATAGTCAGTCCATCACTGTCTCGGCAAAAATTATCGCAAACTCTACGAAATGAGTGAGGAACTGTTCTTTTATTTCTGTTTAAGCCTTTTGGGAGATACGCTGACCAACTTCGTGTTTGTTTTCGCAAATTTATAACGGATGACATAAAACTTTTTGTTTTGTTTTCGTTTTGTTTATTGATGGTATGTCAACAACAGAAGAGACACAAAAGAAAAGAAATTTAAAATAACATTGAAAAAGAAAATACGTTTAATTGCAATAAAATGTTGGTCGTCATATCAATTTCCTCCAAAGTTCTCGTTACTAAATAGAAATAGCCTAGAAGCTGACGAATTTTTCTATTCATCATTTTACAATAGCAAAAGCTCCTTTTATTAATCCGTTATATTTTCATGTTATATATTCATAATTGCTTACTATCAAAATGTTAAAGTTAAAAGTGTTTATCTCTATCTTAATATAAATAAATTATTCTACAATTTCAACATCCTAGATTTATTCATTTTGGCTTAAACTAGGTTCTTATAAAAGAAGATAAATGTAAAAGCATCAGTTAACAGTGCCGCAATCCTGAAGTAGTTGAATATTTATTTTCTAAATATTGGGCAGATGTTTCTAATATCGATGTATATCTCAAAAATACTTACAACATAGTCGATAATAGCTTACAATAAGCCGATTACAGAAAATATGTAAACTAGGATATTTTAACCTATAGATAGATCATTTTAGATTATTCAATTTATTTACTTGTGTACATTTTTCTAAAGAAAAGTGTATTAGATTATAGTTTAATACATAATACTCGTATACCGTCTGTAGTGTATATAGTATAATAACATCCAATTTGTAGTTACTACTTTCCAAATTTAAATCTTATTACTGCTCAGTAATATTTTGTGTAATAATACATGCACAAATATAGGGCATCAGAACTACATATTTGGTTGCTTTAGGCTGATGCCAAAACATAATTAAAGCATTACAATAACAAAACACTTTTTCAATATTTTAAAACTCGTTAATTTACAGATATGTAAGAATCGTTAGCAATCTATTTGAATGCTCTGAACAATGGATAACAAAGCCGTGAACAATAGGTGGTTTGAATAAAAAAGAACGCTGATCCAAACAATAAATTTGAGTAATTGTGAATCGAAACAACGGCGAAATTGTCTTGGTTGAGTTTCCGTTTTGAATTATTGCAATTTTCATAAAGATAACCCTTTAAATTTTTGGGTCGTAACTTAAACGCCCCGTTGAAAATTTAATTGCTGTCGGGGCATACACTTTTTGACTTCGTCGGAAGATGATTGTCAGAGCTCAACTAAGTTATTAAAATTTTGAAATGTGTGATAATTTACAATAGGACTGAATTAATTTGCAAAATTACAAAAAAATAAAATATTGAAATGAACTCAATATCGTCAAATTAAATAATAGTGGTTACATTTTGTCTTGTAAATACAAAGAGAAATATTATTAATTCTTCTTGTTTCCATATTGCTCTTAATTACACAACAAAAAGCGTTTTGATATTGCATTGACATATTTATCACTGTTTGTGTCCTGGTATTATTTAAATTGGACTATAAAAATCGCATATTGGTATTAAACTATATATACAAAGTGCAAGGTTTCTCTCCATTTCGTGGTAGTAAATTAAATGCTTAGACTTCGAATACAATTTATTACGAAAATGCATTAGCGCACTATTGTAGGTGCTCTAACCTCACTAAAACCGGTCTGCATGTGGTTATTGCGCCGGAATAGTAATTTAGTGCTTCTTGAGAATTTAACAGCAAAGTAAGATCTAATTTCAGTGAAATAATACTATTTGTTAGTTTCAGACCTAGGCATAACAATAGGTCCTTAACTATGAAATTGCGGTTTTTTCGCTAGTATTAAACTTGCTCGTAGCTTGTAAATTTTATAACTTTTTAAATTAGCGCCATAGAAAATATATATTTTTGAATTACTTTTTAACCCTAAAGTGCAAGTTTTAGTTTTGGTTACAGTTAAATCTCCGAATTAGGATATTTTAAACTAAAAAATCTCAAAAAGAACCTACTGTTGTCTTACGTCAAAATTTTGTACATTATTAACAATAACTTTATGACAACAATTTTTTTTGCCTTCAAAACTATGTTTTACGGAGTTTATATATTAGTCAATCGACGTGTGTAAAAATTTTGTGAAGTTTCCTCCAATACTTTAATCACTAATATAACACGACCACCTCATCAAATATTGTAAATAATTATTGTACGTTTGAAAGATTTCCCTCAAATTGCATGACTTATTCGACTAAAAGGCTGAACTGAAAAAAACGTACACCACGTTGTCTGATGACGACTGGATAGAACTTTCTTGACTTCTGCTCCATCGGACAAACCAATTGGAAGATGCGAACTCATGAATAGATTTCTTCGATGCTTTCGACTTCGCAGCCCATACAAATGTACAAACTATTTAAAAACTCTTTTCTGTGCTTATCTTATTATGTACAAATGTACTTAAACAGAAACTTTTAATTCTTGTTTCTATTTTATTCCTAATCTTAGCAAGTAAATTTACATTTTGATTAATGATTATGAGATACTTGTCGAGGTAGACAATACATTGCCATCTTGTCTTGATTGTTGACCACGTGATATTTAATAACGTATTAATACTTAACTATATCAATATAGTTTTATATTTATATAGAATAGATAGAAATCAAATGTAACAGGCAAAAAAAAAATGGAATGAAAGATAGTTTCTTGAAGACACAGTTTCAAAATCCTCTGAGTCTCAATATTTTATTATATTGCCCATTTTTTCTAAGGAGTAGATCTTATAACCTTATTTAAAATATTATTCATTATCACACTTAATGTTAAACAAAATAATTGAATAAATATTCAATACAAGTATGTTGTGTTTACTTGTAAATAAACTAAAAAAATAAGCAAACATTGAAATTCGATCATTGGCTACGTCAAGTCATCGCAACGATATAGCACACCCAATAAACTCAATAAAGACCTATCGTAAAGTCCCAACACAAGTATCCCGTCACAAACAGTTTATTCCGCCATAAAATCTGTAATATCATGGCGGTATAAAATATTTTTTCCCTTTCCTCGTGTATTGAGCTTATGCCGTACTTAAATTATTTGAAGAAACATTAGTGGTCAGAATTTTATTTAGTATTTTCGTCCACGTCATCCAAAAGATAAGTTGTTGCAGAAAATTTTTAAAAAGGAATATTAGGAATGTCTCTGGCAGACAATCCAGATCTTAACAACGTGGAAGTAAAATATAATATTTGTATCTATCAACTCTAGAAAAGTATGAAGTGACCGGCTTAAATAATCTGTATATAAGTATTTGAAGAACGTAAGTTTGAAGTATGATTTAACGGTAGTAATTCAATAATAATGTCCAAATAAATTATGATATTAACTAGAACTCCATTATATCTGAAAACCAGCTGTATTTTTGTTTAGATTTAGACGTTTTACAAATAGACAGAAAAATTCGATAAAATCACGTGTTCATTAAAGAAAAACATTTTGCGTCTCTATATCTTTACATTAAAAACTAACAAAATTCATTTGACAGTTACTATACTAATGAAATGTTTAGTATTATAAGACAAATTGATTATAGATTAATTGTTATTTTGTTAGTTAATTTCCAGTTATTGGTGAAATTGATCTTAAGTCTATTGGGTCAATTGATGAAGTATGAATCTAGCTATTTTATAGTCGGATATAAGTATACAGATACAGTTAGCAGCATGTCATAGTAGATAATTTAACTACAAAATGAACTTTACCCTTATAGTATGATTTGCAGCAGTGTGTACATAACTGAACTATAAAGAAAAACTAAGCCACTCTTAAAATTTTATTTTTTCTTATATTTTATGATACTATTTCAATATCTCTCAAATCCTGATACATTGTGTTGTACAGAAACCGTATAATAATTTTACGGCGCTGCAAAAATCTTACGGGAATGTACAACACAAAAAATATCTAAAAGCATCGCTTCTTGTTATTCCATTCAGACACCGCCGTAAAGCGGTATATGCCATTAAAAATATTATGGCTGCGAGCCACAGAGAAGGTACTTATGAAAAAAGTCATAATATCAATGCGATTGAGAACATCAATGTAACTTGCGGAGACATAGTAATTGAATTTCTTAAAAAGAAAGGTATATACCGTTCCCGAGTCACTTTGAGGAATAATACATGTAAAAATACGTTTAGCCGGGGGAAAGGCCCGTAATGAGGTTCCAATCGATAGGAGCGCTTTTGGCATAAGTATGAAAGTAACGAGTAAGCTTCCAGAATATATCACATTTAATTTGATTTTTTTTTCTACTTTAACAGGTGTCATTGTTATAGTTTATCTGTATAAATATGTCATTTTGACAGATAAACTAAGGAGATGCCACATGTCGAAACGGACTTCTTAGATTGTGAAGACATTAATATATACCTAACTTTGTTGTACGTGTATCTTTATCTTACAGACGGAAGTATCAAATAGATTTTTTTTTATAGCATAGGGCAGCAAACGAGCAAACGGATCACCTGATGGTAAGTGATAACCGTTGCCCATGGACACCCGCAACACCAGAGGAGTCACAGATGCGTTGCCGGCCTTTTAAATGGGCATAAGGGGGGAAGGAGGGTTGGGCCTCCGGTACCCTCACTCACTCGACGAAACACAGCGCAAACGCTATTTCACGCCGATTTTCTGTGAGGCCGTGGTATCACTCCGGTCGAGCCGGCCCAATTCGTGCCGATGCATGGCTCTCCCACGGTATACCTAATATATCTATAATGTGATAAGATATCTATAATGTGTGATGTATTCTTATAATTAACCTCGATAGATGACGCGTTTTTGTGATTGAAAAAAATATGGTCACCAATTACAAAGCACTTACACTCTGCTAGCTCGCCTATAACTATGGGGGTTCCCCAGGGATCAATATTGGGTCCTCTACTGTTTCTAATATATATAAATGACCTTCCTTACTACATTACAGAATCGTGTGAGACAGTATTGTTTGCAGATGATACTTATTTACTATTCAAAGTTGATAGACAAAAGGAATGTTATGACGATGTAAATAGTGCTCTCTCGAGAGTTCTGTATTGGTTCACAACTAATAATTTGTCTTTAAATTCTAAGAAAACAAAATGTATCAAATTCTCTTTGCCCAATGTAAGGCAGGTTGATACTAGTTTAAATATGAATGGTGATGTCATTGACTTGGTAAATAATACTAAATTCTTAGGCATTACGTTAGATTCACGACTACAGTGGGATCCACATATTGAAACTTTGGCAATCAAACTTAGTTCAGCGGCGTACGCAGTAAAAAAGATTAGACTTTTAACTAATGTTGAAACGGCAAGAATTGTTTATTTCAGCTACTTTCATAGTGTTATGTCCTATGGACTGCTGCTATGGGGATCAGCGGCTAACATTGAAAGTATTTTCCTTTTACAAAAAAGAGCGATTCGTGCTATTTACTGTTTACGGGCTAGAGAATCCCTAAAAGAATTGTTCAAAGAAATTAATATTTTAACTTTAGCTAGTCAATATATATATGATAATTTAGTTTTTGTATATAGAAACTATAATAAATTCAATAAAAACAGTGATCTACATAATGTGAATACTAGAAATAAAAATAAACTTGCCGTTCCAATGTTCAGACTCCATAAAACTAGCTGTTCGTTCTTGGGGAAATGTATATCTATGTTTAACAAACTTCCGCAAGGTGTCATTGATTTGCCTTTATATAAATTTAAAAACCATATCAAAAAGACACTCATGAGTAAAGGTTATTATAAAGTAAGTGACTATCTTAATGATCACACTATTTGGGAATAGGGA
The DNA here is from genome assembly GCA_036419045.1 of Scirpophaga incertulas. Lineage (NCBI taxonomy): Eukaryota > Metazoa > Arthropoda > Insecta > Lepidoptera > Crambidae > Scirpophaga > Scirpophaga incertulas. Next base: position 10,684,233 of record CM071646.1, read on the forward strand.
CACTATTCATAGAGCCATGTTTGGTAACATTATTTATAATTATTTATAATATTGTATTATTTTATATGTGTATGTAAACATACATACGACTGTAATCGTATTAGGTATGATTGTATCTTATACTATATTGTATTTTTATATTATATTATTATAATTATTAACATTGAAAAGAGGAGATAAAAAATAGACCTTCAGAGTTTCTTGCCTGTTCTTCTCGAGAAGGCTCTCCCAATTTCCGAACAGGTGTCGAGTCAATATATTTTTTCTTTTTTTTTCCTTATTCGTACGTACGGACAAGGTTTTTGTTTTTTTTTTTATTATTTAAGCTTTTTTTGTTTTGTTTGTTGACGTCAATAAGTGCCTGTAAAGGTCTATGTTGAATAAATATTATTTTGATTTTTTTGATTTTGACACATTATACGGTTTGTTATGCGGGGGCATAGATCACAGATATTTTTTCTTTCTCGCAGAGATCACAATTATCAGGGTAAATTACATGTTCAATATACAATAACTGTAAAACTATAATTAAAAGCAGCTGGAAACCTTTCGAAATCGTAGAATGAAGTCGTAGAAACTATATCCAACCCTCAGCTCACAACATGAAGCTGTAGCGGAAACAAATCCTTCGTAAACTAAAATATAAGAAAAACCGACAAACTTCTGAACGCGGAGACAACTTGGGCGGCCAAAACTTGGGACATTTTCGGACAGCGATGCGTGTTTTGCTGAACTTTCTCCGAGATCTCGCCCTTGAATCGATTGTTAAGTAATTAATAGTAATAATACTCCTACCCTACTTTAACCCTACCGATTATCACTGACACTGTCTGTTGTATATTTTTGTTTAACTTTTGTCTTTTTTTTTTAAATATGTGTGTGAGGCTTCATAGGCTCATACGTACATTTTGTTAGATAGAAATTCTAAACTATATTAGTGATTTGAAATTAATTAATCGTTTTCTGCGCCGTTGCTAGTGTCCAAAATATTATTTTCGTAACAATAAATATATTCTCTTCACTTTAATATCCGGTGAGAGAAACGGACCAAACAGACACACCTATTAGATCATACGCACGGTCCACTGTTATTAACGTGCCTGTTAAAGAGATATTTCACAAAGGTATATCAAGCGCATGAGATCCAAAAGTATATAAAAATTATATTGTTACCTATAAATACTGCGTGATAAAGGAATCATGGCATAGCAGCTATATTATTTTATAACCTATATATATTATATTTGAGCAAAATAAAAGTAAAATCAAAATTAAAATAATGAAATGAGCATATCAGCAAATTTACTGTTATCACAAAAAATATCATGTTTTTATTATATTTAACATCAATAACGTTATTTTTAGAAACAAGAAGTACGTCACTAGTACACTAGTGCCTAATAGTAATAGCGCGTCTAAACTGAGGCGATCAAATACGAACATTTGGTGTAATTTAATTTAATCGCATAGTAATAACGAGAGAAAGACGCCATCGTTTTTCTCTTTCTTTTCATCACAGCTCATATACATCCCCACCGAGGGGCTCGAGCCTACCCTAACTACGTTAGGGCGATTAGGCCTTAGTCAACCACGCTGGCCCAGTGCGGGTTGATTGACTACGCACACCTTTGAATCGCTTCGCAGATGTACGCAGGTTTCCTCACGATGTTTTCCTTCACCGTAGGAGCGTCGGATAAATGTACATATGAAATTCGGAACGAAAAACACATTGGTACACGGTGGGGATTAGATCGCGGGCCTCCCGATTCTATGCGGCGCACAGACCACTGCCGAGACCACAGCGCCACCGAAGCTTTCTTTTCATTAAGTTATAATCTAGTAAAACATAAATAAGTATATACGCACATTCAAAGTGGATTAGTTTTTAAATGTCGCACATATGTGTCACCAATTCATCATCAATGCCTTACATGATAATAAATATTTATCATTCATAATCATAATTACTAACACTGTGTGTAAGGAAAACAATAACCGTGCAAATCATAAATACTCAATAAATCTATTTTGTATCCATTAAAACTCGTTCAGTTTATGTTAATTCTGAATATGAATATGAAGAAATAAAAACCGGATTTTTCATAAATTGGTTTTTCCAAGAATAACAAAGCAAACTGTTTGTCTTTTACTCAATAATCGAATACTCCTCGCTTTAGCCAAATGTATTTAACTGAATTATACATTAATGACCATATGTATAGGCAGAGGTGTGATTGATGAATGAATGGAATGTATGATTCGTACTAATAACAATTCGAATAGCGAGAGCTCACCATAGTGACTGTATGCTTAAACTACACCACGATCCATATTTGTCCATATTATCACGCAAGTATAGAGAATATTTAGAAATACATATAATACTGTCTTATTAATATTTTATACATTTGCCTTACACTATTCCTATGATCAATGATTTCGGATCAAAGTGTCCACTGAAATAAGAAAATTTGTTGACACTGTGACATCGGCAGAGTTCTTCGAATCGGAGATTCGTGAGGTCTGGGGGTCTATCTTGTCACGAACCAAAGTTTTCAAATTTCAGAAGTATATATATCCAATATTCCTGTGATGAAGAAATACATCATGCGATAACCTATATACTAAAGCAAAGAAATTTAGAGGAGTACGTAGTCGATATACATATCGAACATAGGGTAGGCTCGAGTCTCTCGGTGGGGACGTATTCAGATGTGATGATAAGAAATAAAACTATCTATGCCTTAAGTATATAAGCGAACTTCCTTGACCAAGTCCGTAATAAAGTAATCGAATGATAAACTACACAGTTTGCTTACTATCGTAACAATTTCAATAATATTTACTATACAAAGTGATTTCGGATTTTTATGTGAGAAACCGCTTGTTTCTGATTTGAGAGTTTAACGTAAAGCACTACATAACCCTGTTTGGGTATGTGTCAAATAATATTTTGTGTCTCAATTGATACCATCAAGATTTGAGTCTTTATTTTATTAAAACATTCACTGACTTTAAAGGATAATAATTTTAGGACAGGTGTTGTACAAATAACTCTAATAACAAAGCTTACCAAATCTATCAAATTGAGATTTGGGTGCATATTCTGTAGTTGTGTTAGATGCCGCCAAAACTGTATTTTATGCACGAAGTTTCAATAGGAAAACTAATGTCTTAACGTAAATGAAACAATAACAGGAAATGGTAATGTAATTTTCTCAAACACTTCCATCTATTTATACCGAAATTACAGTTAAAAGACTTTGTGGGTAAGGAAATTACGTAAAAGCCCTGGTTTCACGACAAATTTGCGTTCGGCAAACTTTCCGACAGGGACCGGTTTAAAAATACAATAAGGGAAGAGAGTGCTTGCGTGACGTCTTAGTTTTTCCGTCCATTGTCCAATAAGTTTCGAAAACTTTCAGATGTATTTTAATTAATTACGTGTAATACTGAAATTACGATTATCGAACAAGTATGTAGATTTAATTACTATTTTCCTTTTAACCAAATAATATGTAAGAAATTTCGATCCAAGACAACAAGAACAAACTGAAACTTTCCTACAAAAGCAATCACATTCAGGCACATTTTAATAGACACAACAAATAAATAATCAAAAAGCAAAGATATCTGTAGAGAAATGATGAAATATCAAATACGATTTCCAATCAACAGGAAAAATTCTCCCACGATCCCACATTTCAAACGCTGAGCGATCGCAAACATTCGGAGGCAATCCGTCAACTTTCCCTTTTGTCACTGCTCGTTTTTCGCCAGAGGCATTCTTTGAGCAGTGAAATAGAGTAATGGTCGAGGAAATGGAGTTAATGTTGAATAGCATCGACACCGTAACGCTCCAGTAATAAGGCATAGTTTCGCCTGGGCGTGAACTAGAAGATTCCAGCTTAAATAAAGTGTACGGCACGACTACGTTTTGCTTAGAAATGAAGTTTTACTGCAAGATGTATCGGTGAATACTCTTTACAGGGCACATGTGGAACGTTGAAGTAGATAACTATCTCGATTTGTTACAATAGATAGTTTCGTGCTCAAATAAGTTGTTGAGGACAAACGGTTACAGAAGTTTCTTTGAGCACAGAAAACGAATAAATGAAAATGAGTAATTCACATGTATTTCTGACATGTCATGTTATTTAACTAGAACTTATAATATTTTTTGCGATATTAGGTACTCTTTATGTAGATATGTTTCATGAATTCATTTTATAATTTTCATACAATTATCTCCTGGCCAAGCAATAGACAGCACCTGTGTTGCTGCTTCTAATTCTTAAAAAATATTTTTTTCATGTCTATAGATTGTGAGAAATTAAAGACTGTTTTGTTCGGAAATTCGGAGAGTCGTTTCGACTTAAAAAGATAAGAAAATTTAATCATCTCTTACTCTCCACGACCGTCAGAAGAAAAAATAGTAAAAACTTTAAATCTAGTTCAGTTATTGATTGAATTAGTTATCAAATAGAAAAATCAATGCTCTAATCTCTACTTTCCAACATTTCGACATTTGGTAATCGTGAAACGCTCAGCACAACTATTCGTTGGAATTCCTGGATATTCCTTACTGCAGTAAGCATACGGGATCGTCAGTGTATCGTGCACGTTTTATCGGTAGCACTACCCGTCCACAATAAGGTATTGTCGGCACGTTCGACCGGGAAAATAAACCTCACACGTAGAACTTCTGTAGCGACAATACATTCTCAAGTTGGAATGTTGCATTGCACAGTATATAAAGTTGCAGTGCCTCACTAGCAAATAACAGTGCAGAAACGAAATCGCACCATAGATTTCCGTTACGTCCATATTAGGTAAAATATTATTGTTATGTGTTAAGGATATAGGTGCGAGCGCAGGTTTGTGTTTTCATATACATTTCACATTGACAAATGCTAACCCAAAATATTTTTTGTAAATTTGTTTATGATAACATTTGTTTATAAAAATATAACGATATATCTATAGTTATACCAGAAAATACCAATTATGAAAGATCAATAAATAGCACAATTGAGGATGTTACACATTGGCTCAGTGGTAATAATCTATCTGTTAATCTAAGAAAAACAAAATGTTTACAATTTAGAAATTATAACAGCACAGCTAAAAATCTCACAATAAGCTATAAGGGCCATGATATTGAACAAATAGACACTGCAAAATTTCTAGGCATAACATTAGATAAAAATTGTAATTGGTTAGAACATATCAAAACTGTGTGTGGTCGAGTAAATAGATTTGTTTATGCGCTTAAAAAAATACGGAAAGTTACAGATGAAAAAACTTCTAAGATGGCTTATCATGGTTATGTGGGTTCAGTTTTAAGATATGGATTGCTTGTGTGGGGTAATTCCTGTCATGTCAATAAGGCTTTTTTGTCACAGAAGAGATGTGTCAGAGCAATATGTGGTGCAGGTCCATTAGATTCTTGTAGGCCTCTTTTTAGGAAACTCAACATACTTACATTAACTTCACTTTATGTATTAGAGGTAGTTATGTTTGTTAAAAAACATCCAGAGTTATTTATAAAATCTAGTACAAACAAAAAATACTTGTCACGGGATCAAACTAAGTTAGAACTTCCAATGATGTCAACACAAGTATATAAAAATAATTGTTATTGTGCAACGATTCGAATTTTCAATAAAATTCCAAAAAATTTAAGAGAACTGCCACTTACAGTCGGGTCAATTTAATAGGCCACATTTGACATTTGTTCATAGTGAGGTGACCTGCTTAAACACTCCGATTATGGTGAAAAAATCGATATTTACTTCAAACATATGTGAATCGAATACAGTTATTATGGAAAAGTACTTTTTTTATAAGATCCCTATCTTATAAAAAAAGTACTTTTCCACAATAACTGTAATAGGCAAACGAGCAAATGGATTACTTGATGGTAAGTGATTATCGCTGCCCGCAACAACAGATGTGTTGCCGGCCTTTTAAATGGGAATACGCTCTTTTTTATAGGTACTGTATTAATATATTTTACGAGTTTAATTGCCTTAAAAATTTTTAATATCAATTATTTCTCTGTTTATTAAGTTATTATTGTTTTTTATTATGAAACAAAAGAATAACCATGTTTTATTTTAATAAAAATTTGTCTATTAATTCATGGTGAATAATCCCTTCACAAATAATCATTGCATTCATTCGATTTTTTGAGGGACATCACTTACGTATAGACTTCACTAAACGCAACATTGTAACAACGGCCATTTGTGCATTTCCAAACTAAAAAAATATTGAATATTTTATGTCCGCCATTACAAGGTTAGTTGAGGAATTTTAATGAAATGTCAAATGTGGCCTATTAAATTGACCCGACTGTAGTCGTTTTAGAATTAACTTGAAAAAATGGCTTAGTGAAAAATGTTTTTACTCTATTAAAGAATTTATGGATTTTCGTGACAAATAATAAGAAAATAATAAAAAGAATACGTAATAAAATGACAATTGTAATATAAAATAAATGAAATACAATTGAATTAACAACAATATTATAATGATTTAGGATAATACATAGTTCTACATATTTATTATTTAATTATTAATCTAATTTCAATTTATGTGACATATAATAAGAATACCCTGACATTTATTAAAATAAAAAATAAGAGGATCATGTAATAGAAATATAGTAATAGAAACTTATGATATTATACAATTTAATAATTTTCAATTTCAAGTGACATATGTAAGAATAATCTAACTATTGTAACACTACATTTTAACTATAATATTTGCATGCTGTATAAAATGGCGAAATGTGCGGAACTAAAAACTATATGACCTTGTTACATACAACCATGTTTTATGCAAATAAAATTGATTTGATTTGATTTGATAAATTAATTTGTGGTTCATAATTTGTTCAGCCTGATAACGTTTACCCATTTGTAATTCCATAATGTTTTTAAGATTCTAGGGTCGATCTTACTACAATTATGTCACAATTATTTCATTTCGACATTGTCAAAGCCATAGACAGTACCAATTCGTTTTTCGAATTTAATATATCTTACTGAAAAAGCTACGGTAAATCTTAGGATTAGTGAGTAACTCTTCAGATTTACCGACATGAATCAGTAAATGTAAGTATTTCTGAAAATAGAACGATTTTTTCGAGCTTTTACCATTCGATGACAGTATATGCTAGTTTTTACCGCTGTCAGCTGGTAGATGTTGGTTTTAGGAATAAAGCACTGAGTATTTCTCAATCATTTATTTCAATTAACTATTTTAGTCAAATGTTTTGTTATGTTTGTTAGATATATATTATATAGGTATCAAACGATATTAATTAAATAACTAATCCTAACTAATATTTAAGTTATTTTCATTTTGAATATTATTTTGTTAATAAGGAATTAATAATTAGAAATCTTTGAAATACTTATAAGTAGTAAAAAAATAACACAAGTAAAATTATCTTCTCACAAACATAACTCTTAGTTGACTAATAGCTGATGAGTATTTTCTATTTAGCATTTAACAACGAGCCGATGCGCTGAACACATTATGACATAATTTTTTTTCAACATTTACCGTGCCTTTAATGTATATCCTAAGATTTACCAAGTGAATGGTGGTAAAAGTTCGTATCGCATAACTTTTTGGAGATTTACTATAAAGAATTGGTAAATCTTGGATTTTACTGGAAAATCTTAGAATTTACCGTAGTTCGAGTTTTTACAGTAACATATACATTTATCTGACGCTGAGGCAAACTCAACGAAGAAACTCAACGGTGTACGTAGTCAACCAATCTGCTCTGAGCCAGCGTTGATTAAGGGTCAATCGCCCTAGCATAGTTAGGTACGTGCCCCTTCACAACATGCTTAGGGAAAATGGGAGGTGCTTGCTACGGCGAGGACGTACCGAAGGGGCCGCGGTTGTGTACTAATGGGTTCTCGTAGCCCCGTCATTTTTTGGTGCAGACGCGAGGTCCGTAGGATTTTAGCCGCATTTACAATCTGGCGGAGAGCCCGATATAACCTCGTGCTGCTCCTGAGCACGAGCTATGCGTAACTGCATTTCCCTACGTTAAACAAAAAAGGCACGTGCCCCTTGATGGGGACGTATCTAAGCTGTTATGATGAACTAAGTTAGTAGGTACAATGCAATTATTAATAGGACAAAAAAGATTATATATTAGATTCAAACATTACTTTCTTAATAGTTGACTCGCTTGCTTAAACCGACGCTTAAATCTTATCTTGAACGCGAAACAATTGACTGTGACATTTACGAATCATTTTTCAGGCAACGTCTTGAATATTCGAATAGATACAATATGTCAAATCGGGCGACAAGGCTACCGGGAATTGGGTTAGACTTCAAAGGAATTTTCAGTCAATCAAATGTCGCATTTCATTTACAGTTTTCGCGAATTGAAATTGTGAATGCTTTGTCACTGTTTCACGTTGATAAATATAATTCGTATGATCGCGCTTAGCGCTACATTAATTCTATGCTATTTGCAGGATATGGAAAATAACAAGAACTTTTTTATGTACTTACTGTTTACACCATAGTCTTTTTATTTATGGAAAATAACAAGAACTTTTTAACAGTTCCCAAAGACAGTCCACCTAATGGTAAATAATTTCAGTCACCTATAGTACAAGTGATTGCTCTGAGATTCGCAGCATAACTTCAAATCGCAGCAAAAGTACAGTGTACGTTGGGAACATATAAGATAAGATGTAACTGTTATACAATTTAAATTATTATCACCATGACAACGAGTTAACAATCCACCATAATTGAGTGAGAATCGTGGGTGAAGCCGTCGGCGCAAGCTAAGCTTTTATATAAATGTTGTAATTGAATTCGCCAACCCGGAGATAAAGCAATCGATAGATTGTTTCCTACAAGTTTGTCTTCGCAAATTGGGAATTATGCTAATTTCCCCTGGCCGATTGTTGGGACGAGGTGTTGAAGAGGTTGACATAATTTGTTAATGGAATCTTTGTATTCAACTCGGACAAAATTATTGAAAATCAATATAAGTGAAGTTTATTTTCGCGCTTCAGATTTAGGTTGTTTTTGATCAGACTAAACTAAAAATTGTTTTACAGGTCGTTGACACGAGACAATATGTTTTATTTTATTTTATTAACAGCATAATTACGCATTTTATAATCAATATTTTAGCAATCTATAATTTAATAATCTGTTGACAAAATAAGAATATATAGATAAATAAAAAATGTGAGCATATTACAAAAGTTAATTGATTATTTAAAAAAAAGACAAATATAGCAGCTTATGGCAAATTATTTGTCTCAAAATAGCAAATTGATGTAAGCAAATAATGAACTCTAGTTTATGGACCCGTGATAAGCAGATATAGCGGATAAGCATAACAAATAACAAAATGCACAAAATAAAGTAAAGGGCGGTTATAGGTATTAGGAACATAAGGAACATAATCCTTCCCATCTGTGTATATAACAAAGAAGTGTTCATTTGCTGGTAAATAGAATATCAAGTGACGACACAGCATGAAACATATCAGACGCGCCTGTAATTCTTGGTTGTCGGAGGGCGTCAATAAAAACAACGTCCTATATTTCGCACCTCACCGGACGGGAAACATTTGTAACGCTTATTCAGCTCGTTACACCACCTACACTGGCAACTGTGCCAAGTAAAAACAAAGTAAGTGCTTAAAACTTTTTTAATTTAAGTGTCACAATTGAATATCAGATTTTTACTTGTTTGTTGTTGTACATCAATTGCTATAACTTTGTAAAATAAAGCTTTATTGATTATTCATGATATACTTATTGATTATTTTTATATATAAATAAAAAAACTATGAATATAAGTCTCTATTAAATACACGTAAAAAATAGCAATTTCATACATTAATTCCTAATACTTGATGTCTTTGTGACAATGACTAATCGCAATATGTAGTTGTTTGTTTCTGAAGTCGAGTACAAGTTTATCCAAACGAAAGATAAAAATCAAACACCATATTCTTGTACCTGACCAATACAAAGAATAAAATTATCAAACACATTCATTTGCTTGCTTACTATATAGAGCAAACATAGAACCCAAGGTACAAAAAGTCCTTGGATTGCCACAAAATCTATAGTGCGCCAATAAAAACAACACATTTGGTCACCGCACCACGACTCCCCGGTCGGGAACATCTGTAACACTTACTCCGCTTTTTACACTGTCGGCTGTGCCAAGTAAAAACAGGGTAATTGGATGAAGCTGATAAAAATTCAGTTTGCGGTTAACGCCCAGATGATTAGAAAACCGTACAGAATAGACTGTTGCTGTTAACATCAAATTATGGTAAGCAAAATTAAGCTGCATGCTTATTTTTTTAACGATACAACTATTTTTGATAGAACCCTACAAAAAATAACAAGAACATAAAATGTTAAAACGCTATCGAAATGTGATAACTCAACAATTTTAGTCACGTGAACGTTAATTGAACAAATGACTACAATCCAAAAGTCCGGATTCTTATTATTTTGTGGACCGGCCTGTCAATTTCCCACGTGATCAATGCTGGATTTGACTATAGTTTGCCTAACTACCAATAACCAAGTACTGATGAGTGGAGAGGTAAAGCTTGTGATCTAGTGAGAAGCACTGAATGCATATGTATATAAGCAATACGGTATTTATCCACGCAATATGATTTTAGAGATCATGAGGGCAAAGAAGACAAATCGAGGAACAATTTGCAGGGGAGTCGATCATTTCGCGCGGTAGAATGCGGGCGCAGTTGCTGCCCACATCTTTTACGATTCAGCCCGTACAGCCAGGAATTATTATGTAAACATACGAAAGGAGGTGGGTTTACCCAATTATTGGACGTTAGCCTACAACAACTGAAATATCCTGCTACACTGTTTTAATGCACGTTTGTAGATTCTCTCACCCTCGATCATCAAAAGGATTCTTCATGACGAATTTTAATTACTACAGAACCTTCTAAAACAGTTGCTTTTAAAACGAATTATTTTTGCACGTTATTTTGTAATATAAAGATTATCGCATTAATTAATCTTTGATATGTGATGGTGATTATTCTTTGATGTAACACAATATGAATTCCGCATTCACATAAATAAAGAATAGTAGTTTCACCTTAACCATAGCAGTTCTAAATAACAAGAGGAAGGTAGGGGTTACTTTATTTTCGCTATAACGCGTTAGCACAAATAAGCCGATAAAAAATGATCTCAACTTTGTTGTTTCCTACGAAAGCGCTACTTTATTTTCCCCTTTAGGTGCTCAGATAAATCGTGCGAGAGCTTGGGCTTATATTATAAATAAAATCGCCGAAAAAACATTACATGTTTTTGGTAATCTGATATATGAGAAAATGCTGGAAGTGCTTGGTGGACAAACATGTTCTTTATAATATTTAAGAGATTTGAATTTATATATTTATTTAGTATTTTTAAATAAATATAAAGCCATACAAACAAGCCTTACATTATTGGGTTTGGATGTAAATTGAGATTAATTAGTGTGAGTGTGAATAATATTAATTTATTTTATTTACTGTATCCATGTCATTTTGTAAGTTGGATATACTTAGTTCGAATTTCTACATTTAAGCATTTTATGACATATAAATAAAAGTAATGAAAACATTAATGCACAAAGAATAATTTAGTTGACAATAGTGAACAAGATACGACAATACAAAACGAGGCTTTATTGCTTATGTCATAAGAACATGATTAGGAAATGTTAATCTATCATGTAGTTGTAATACTTACAGACAGACAATCTTACAAATAAAAATTAAATATTTATTCAACGTTTAAAATATAAGTTGCACCTGGTGTAATACGAAAATAATTTTAGATCTTTCTTCAAAAACAAATAAATTTTATATTTGATTAGATTTTTTATACTATATATTCTATTATCATTAGATTATTATATATATATATATATATAATTTATTTATACATATAATATTAGCTGACCCGTGCCCACTTCGTTGGGCATAATATTAATAATCCCCGAAGCGAGCACGAACGCGAACCGAATTAAACCCGAAGCCATCGCGCGCGGTCCGCTGCTTTGGCCTTCACACTTAAGACGATGAGTTTACTTATTTTCATAAAGATTCATAATTTTTGGTAATATATGACTAATAAATAGGACCTAATCATTCAAATTACTTTTTTAATATTAAAAAGGACTACTTTTTGTAACTTAAATATAAAAGTTAGACATATGCTGTCGTGGACTTTTTTGTAGGCATTTTCAAGCTGCACATATTTTCTTTAGAACTCAAAAATAAATCTTTCATAGTTAAGGCAGCGTTCGTAAGAAACGGTTTCATTTGACCATTTTTTCTCCGATTCACTTTGCAATACGGACCAACACGTCAAAGCCTTTTGATTTTTGATTTCTTTATATAACCTATGACACTCAGCAATAACGTGGACTTCTATTGGTGAAAGAATTTTTATAATCGGTTCAGTAGATTCCGAGATTACCCCTTACAATTTAACAAATATACAAACACACAAACTATACTTAATATTAGTTGGTATAGATAAATAAAAATGGCTCAAATCAATGTCAATTAGCAACGTGCGCAGAAACAGCATTATCACGTTGTATGGCAATGCTGATCTGCTGTGCTACATAGGATCCAGCTCTCCAAACACATGTCGATTCGCTTAGCCTGCGCTTGCATTCTTTAAAGACTCTATGGCCAGTTTTCACCCAAGGGCCCGAAGTCTCCACCCTAAAAGGTTATAATTATACTATTCTTATGAATTGTCCTTCCTACCTATTCTGCTGAATTGTCAAATTACACTATCTGGTAACATAATCAAACAAATTATTTTCGCCCGGATTTGAATAACTGTTTTTTTATTATTGTCAATTAATGCAATTTATGTAAAAATATATTAATTTAGTACTCTATTGTAGCAGGTGTTATTTTGCGGAAGTCCATTGTATTACAAAGGATATTGGTTACGTTTGCTGATTCCGCGCAGTTGATGATGACTTGTCCAACAAGCAGACAAGGTCGACACGTGTTTCGTCTCTCAGCGAGACATCTTCAACACGTGTCGACCTTGTCTGCTTGTTGGACAAGTCATCATCAACTGCGCGGAATCAGCAAACGTAACCAATATCCTTTGTAATATTAATTTAGATATAGAAAAAGTGGCCTAATATAATGCGTTGCTCCAGCTATATGACGGCATACTGTGAATATACACTGCAGGCCATTAATACTTATACAACATCTCACTCCTGTAAAGACCTGAAGGATAACAAAGAAGAAATATATAGTTAAAAAAAGTATTTAGAACAAAAATAAAGCACATAATATTTACCTGGTTATGACCCAAATACCTTAAGACGTCAAACATTAGTGCCAAATAGAAGATAAGCGATTACGTTATATAAGTTCATTCTTTTTATTGCATAAAAATCCATTAAATTTAGTTATTATAACCTTAAACGATGACAGTTAATAATTACAAATCTATTTATACAAGGGCATACTGGCTGGAATAACTTCGAAATAACGTTAGTACGAATAAAAATTTTGATATAAACATTTTGATCCAATATAAATATTGGGTCAAAATTTGTGATTTCATTTATCTGCAGCTTTGTTAGAGTAAATTATTTGTCTGTTAATTTTATAATTAGCATAAAAATCTATTCCTAATACATAGAAGTGTATCCTGAATGATCAACAAAAACTGAAATGTATTTTTTTTATATCCAGCCATCGGCAGAGTCACAGCCAAGACCAAATAAATCACGTTGATTATAATGTCGATTTAAGATAAATAATAAAATGTACACCTGTAACTTCCTTGCAATTGAAACACATCTACAATCATGTTTAGCTTAATAATGACATTGTTGTTCAGAACAATAGAATTTAAGTCTCATTGTCCAAAATAAAATGTCCGTTTCCAGATATTTTATATCGCACAATGCTGTAAATTACAAGCATCCTCCTTATCCACCCAGTCCCTGATAAGAGCGCTCGGGAGTTTTCTTCCAGATATTAATCATCTTCTCGCATTGGATTTATTTTTTTTCCTTTCGCCTCCGAAGTATCATTGAATTTAATGGCGGTGTCTGTTTTATTACACTCGTTCTCACCAGCTTTCTCGGTTGGAACTAATTTTTATTTGGGTTTGATGATTCAAAATGTCTTTGTGAATTCACTATATGGTAATATTATTATTTATTTTATAAATTAATATATAAAGTGTTAATTAAATCTAAAAAAATAAATTAAATAAACTATTAATAGAGTATATTCTAAGCTTAAAACTACTTAACGACTAAAAAAGATATTATTATGTTATATCAAAAGATAAAAGAAAACCAAACCTCTGTTATTTTTTATATTACAAAAATAATGAATTGTAGTTTTTGTTAACTTAGATACATTATTTTTATTAGACATACTAGTGAGCGTCAGCAATAAGTATATTTTTGTTGAAAAGTTAAAAGCTTCGAATGTCGAACTTACAATATAAGCTTGAAAATAATGCTTACTTGTTATATTATATAGTCAATAATTTCCAGATGCGATTTTTGAAAGCATAGTCTACCAAAGAACTAATTATTTTATTATTTTCAAACATATTTTTGAGCCCTGCTCTTACACCTACATTAAAAGATTGAAAGTGGCCTAGACGCCTTTAGCTGGCTTCTAAGTAGCTCTACAGAACAGTGGCACATAGGCTGTGCTTAAGTGAAAAGCACACTCACTGGAATGGGCCGCCCGCCATGGCTACTTACCATCAAGTAGTGTAACGTACGTCTTCCAACAAAAAGTTTACGAAAACCGGCGAATTGATTTATACAAAATAATAAATTCGAATTTGGAAAACAGATCTAACGTATGGCTTATCATAAATCTTTTCAGTAATATAAATCAATGTTCTTTTTGACGTGAAACGTCTTTAAAATCGCGCCGAAACATTCGGGTACCAGGTATAAAAAGTGGACCGTAACGAAAAAGTCTATATCATCGTACCTTAATAATTAAAAAACTATTAGTCTTAGAAACGAAAATGTGGTGTGAATATTTCACTTATATAGTCAGCTCGCTATTGTGACATTGAGTTTTTTATTAAAATACTTAAAACACCGTCAATCTTGTTTTTTTTTTTTATTTCAATCTTTTACTTTAAAAGCGATTCCCTAACATAGACATTTCACGTTAAAGCCAACGGCCGTGTGCCCCAGCACAGCCCCACCCAATTTTACACTCCTTGCGTTCCGTAGCTATTTATTGATGTATTATCATTATCCAGTTCTTATTCCTCACCTATGGCGTCGGCGCAAATCTTTTTTATTTATCTTACGTCATCTTAACAGTTATATTGTTCTCATTATATCTTTCTTCACGCAATCAATATACTTTCAAAGAGGCTTCTTTACCTTTATGTCCATCTACATCGTAATCACATCTCTTCTGAAACTCTAATCCCTTCTCATCAGATGTCCCATGTCACGTTACTCGAAGTATACTACAACTTTAGACACCTTACACTTACGATGGCAAGGCCGCAGATTCAAGCAAGTTTCACCTAAACTCCTAAAAAACTGAGGAACTGGATATGTCGACTCAAATTGTTGAAATATAACAATTTTACTATGGGAACCAATTTAGTTAATTCAGTAATAATTCAGGAGAGGTTCAAAACCAAACAAATTAATTTACCCCCGTGTGGAAAACCACAGACCACCCAATCAGCACACACTAGATGAGATTGAGATTTCAATCACTATATCATAAAGATGGTTAATACTCGGAGGCAGAATGTAAAGTAATCTTGGTATCTTTATCTCAAGACTCTAGGGAAGGTTAAAATAAAAAAAATCATTAGGCATTTTAAATCATTTACATCTCTAAAAATATTATTATTATTATTTTTAGTAGACTAGTTGTTCCAAGGGGAAAATATAGTAGTTTTGAAGACGTATCTGAATGGTTTGTAAGACGGTTTCAAGGTGTCGCCATATCTGACGTTTCTGGTTCAAATCTCGGTAAGAGCATAGTCTTAATATTTATTTATTTTATATTTATTATATTATATATAATATATATTTGTAGAAGTAATATTTTTGATAGAAGTAAATATTAACAGCCATCTGTTAATATCTACTTCAATCAAAAAAAATGTATCTGTCAATCTATAATAAATATATCTATGTACACCATATAGAGCACTATATGGTATACATACTTATTTTTACAGTTTCTGGTTTAAAAATAGTTTATGTAATATTTAAATATCAATACATAGTATAAAACAAAGTCGCTTTCGCTGTATGTCCGTATGTATGCTTAGATCTTTAAAACTACGCAACGGATTTTGACGCGGTTTTTTTTAATAGATAGAGTGATTCTTAAGGAAGGTTTGTATGTATAATAAATGCATAATATAGTAGAGAAACACTGATAAATTTAAAGGTTTCTAATGTGATGTCGTAAATAAGCACGTTTTTTTGCGCTTATATTGCAAACGCTGGCTGAACCCTACGAGATAGACCAAAATAATGTACTACAGTAATGTACAACTTACAAAAATCGACAAAAAAGTCCGCGATGGTATATGTCTATCTCTTAGGGATAACCCACCATAACCATTTTTTCACTGCACCCGTGCGAAGCCGGGGCGGGTCGCTAGTATTGAATAAAACAGGAACATTTTCTGGAATTAATGGAACATATAATATTAGACAGCCATAACGCAAATTCAAAATGTTTCCAAAAATATAATATATTACTTAGCATATTCTTACAGTTAAATTACTTGGAAATACTTGGAACTATTAGTGCTGTATCTCTTTCTTACCAGACTTACTGGAAGAATCATCTTTATGCATTATTTGACTACTTTCTGAGTAATTAACATTCGCCACTTCATCTCTATCACTGATAAGTTCATCCTCTCATAACCCAGTTCTCGAATTTGATGTTGAGAGTAATTATGGACCCAGTTCCGTTCAGTGAGAGTAATTACTCTCAACATCAAATTTTAATTCATGTTCTAGTAAATAGTAAAAATAGATGTTGTAGTAATTAGTAAATGACCATTATGTCGTCATCTATTTTTTAGAACACGGTAATATCAAAAATAATGCCTAAACAACAAATGAATAAAAATACATACATGGTATTGACCACCTATTTTGACACCAAGTACCTAATCACACTTTTATTAAAGTCTAAGCACCGCAAGTTACCATCAATCACAGGTAATGAAATTAACTTTGATGCAATAATAAATGTTTGTGATGGGTTCCACTTGGACCCGTGATTCCTGTTGAGAGTCAAACCAATATACACAGTTTTAAAACACAACACACAGTATAGAACCAAGATTATTAAGGAAGAAAGAACACGGAGTTTCTTCCCAAGATACTCGGGAGTTGCTATCGAAGTCAAACTTATTACTGCGATTTGCTATTTTCCAAGGCAGAAATCGTAGTTTGCCGGCGGCAGTAAATTACAGCTCGCCAAGATATTGCCATTTTTATTTTCCCTCGAAAGACATACCTGGTTCATTTTAGTACAAAACTTTTGATCGTACCGCGATCTGTTTTCTTTCGAACATTCGATCGTGTTTATAAAGTTTTATTTGCCACGTTTCGTGTTTCTGTTGCAGCGTTTATTATTGTGCAGTTGCCAGTAAAAAAATTACGGGTTTCTTGTATTTAAAAAAACTGTTTACAAAGGCACAAGTTATTGTTTTGATTGTTTGCTAATTTAATAGTATAATTTAAGTAACTCTAAAATGTATAGTCTTTTATTACAGCGAAGCAAAATTCTTAATTGTTTGATTTTGAAATTAAATAAAACTAACATTTACAATGACTTTCTAATTTTATTTATGTACTTTCTAAATTATTAATTTTGCAAGCAGTGTTAATGTAATTTGAACTCTATATAAAATTATGTTAGAGGTAATATTTGGGTGTTCGATTTAATCTCTGAGAAACTTGTTCAAACTTCTAAGGTTAACTTGTTGAAATATAGCGTGAGGATAATAACACTACGTGAAAATATCCCTTTGCTTTAAGAAAAACTTTGTCACTTACATAATTCAATAGTATTTCGATATAATTACTTTTTTAACTAGTAATCCCAACTAGCCCTATTCCGGCTTTCATCTTATATCACGTATTGACAACATACACTGGGATTTCTTTGGGCAATGCAGATTTACTGTGAATCTCACAGGAATCATATGTACTATTGGTAATTCTAACCTTTAACATCTGGTGGCCAAATTGCTTGTTTGTCAATATACTGTCGTAAAAAAATAGGATAAACTCAATAATAACTTTCTCAATAATTAAACTAATAACGGTTTATAAATATTAAATATATTTTACTTTCAATCATTTTGTTGATTTTACTTAAAGGCTCTTGCTTTAACGTAACTAAAACAATACTTTATACTCGTATTTGAAGTTGTACATATATGCACAGTTTTGAAGTTGATGTATAAGTAACATTTTTTAAATTAATTTTTCAGATTTTGTTGATTTTGTTAAAATCTTGTGGATCGATTCCAATAAAATATAAATGGGATTATGTTCGAAATATACGTATTTGGTTCAAATGAATTAATAATCTCCTTTTTTAAAATCATTTTAAGCTGCTTGGCCCATACTTTGGAACATGCATTATCTTTACCGTTATGCGTCATTACGTATAACGGTAAAAACTCCACACGAAAAATTCTCAAACATACGAAGTTATTTAATCAGTCAACCATTATGAGAAATCCTCCGACTTTATTACAATTAAACCTTATCTACAACTAAAGATAAATTCTATGTCATTAAGGTTTCCGATCAACCTTAAGACTTCTGGGTGAAACGCAATCTGGAAAGAGAGAATTACAAAGTAATGGCTCAATTAAAAGTTTAATTAAAGATAAATCATGTTTTTCCGTTTGTTCCCCAAATCTAACGTATTTATACCAAAGTATCTTTCCGTTTCCCTTTGATCAATATTTTAAACTAAATTTAAGTTTCTATACGAAAATTAATGAATTTGTGTGTAAAGCATAATCAGGTTGTATAATGTACCTATTTGTTAATACTTGTAACGTATATTATGTTGGATGTTTTTTGACGGTCATAGAATTTTCATTTTGGTTTTGTTCAATAACACGAAGGTGGTGTTTAATAATTGGTGAACCTTTGATATTGACCTATTACTCGTTCGTATATACCGATACGATTATATTTTTTAAATTTAAGAGCTAAAGAAAAAGTTTATTCTTACATTTCATTTTACTTCTTCACTTATTTCAATGTTTTTTAAACAATAGATAAAGTACAAAAGCGGGGCGCCCCACACATATAAATGCACATCATCCGCATACGATATTCTTTCGGTGACGACGATTACAAATAGTGAAAAAGAAGAGGTGAAAGAATAATGCTCTGAGGAACACCAGATGCTAGTTAGTACCTGTCAGATACAGTATGATCAACACTTAATTTTAACGCTTGAATCTAACAATGTGTTTATTTAAATTGAAAAAAAAAAAACGATTTCAAAAAATATGTTTCTATTTTCGTCGTTAGAATTTTATATATTTTTTTTACTCTTGAAGTTTTCTCAAAACAATATATTTTAATTTTAAATTTAATTATATTAGGTATTTCTTGTTTTATTTTACATTTTTTACAAAACTAAAACCAAATTGACCACGCTTGTCGCATGTCAATTGACTTGTTTACAAATGTTTAAAATAAATGCAAGTTTAATAATAATAAGGAAAGTAGTATCTAAAATGAAACCTAATAGAATATTGGTATTAATTTATCAAACCAAAGTGGGGACAACTCTTTACTGTGTTACTCCTTTAAAGAACTTGAAAGTCCAGAGCTTGTTTAAATTTCTAAAATTCTGCATGTCAATGTCTGTGCAGTGACGGATATAGGCCTGTATTTTCAGAACCAGACTCAAACTCATTCGAGACAGAATGCACATGTCACCGCTCTTTTCTTCCGGTGGAATTCGTAAGAAAGAACGAATAAGCGAATTTATCTCTAGAAATTTGACAGCCAATGAAAAAATATGTTGGTATAATAGAACACAGATAACTTTTGATTTAAGATAAGTCAACGTTATATTAAATTGTCACGAATGTTTTGAAGTATACTTTTTATTTGTTGAGCAATATCTTTGTAACTTATTATTATTATATTTATTACATTTATATATTGTATTTATTGCATATGCATATAAGTATTTGTATTGTACATGATCATTGAATTTTCATTGTTTCAATATTTTTAATAATAAAATATGGGGTTAATTTAAATATAACGCTATCCATGAACAAACTCGTTTAATTTATCATTAGAAATTCCCGTTGTAACTACTCGTACATCGGTACTAAGTGACAGTGACATTAGTTCCTCCACCAATTACATTGAGACATAATAAATACTATTGGCGAGCTTTGGATGTGTTATTATACCTCTCCCTAAAAGCCACTCTGAAGTTAATTAATTCCAGGTATCTATAATACTAGGAACCTAGTTTATGAACTAAACACATAAATCGCTTAATTTATTATTCGACGCGAATATAATTCTTTCATAAAAGTAATTATCGAAGCAAATCACTTTCGCTAGCGCCTTTGTGGAGTCGATGAAAGAAAATAATGTCCAATTTTGTTTCATGACTTATGCTTTCGCGAGAAATTTATTCTTTCTGGAGCTAAATATTACTAGTAAAGCTGAAAAAGCAATTTTACCTTATAACAAACTTCTTTGACAGTAAAATATTTATTCTTTTCTCTCGAGCGAAATTTTTAGGTCACTCGGACTTTGAGTCATGGCGAATATTTTTCGTTTAGCAATATTTATCTGTTGATATTTTTATACTTGATAATGTTTTTCTGCACATTCAACAGAATTCCATAGTACATATTTAACAATTATTAAATATTGGAAACCCAAAAATAAATTGGGAGCAACTCCCCATTTTTTACTGTCGGTGTTTATTATCCAGGGTGCTCCACCGACAAGAGCCCAGCTCTTAAATTGAAGAAGAGGTGTTTATTATGTAATGCGTATGGTAAGATGGATGTGTGGAGTGACAAGAAAGGAGAGTCAGGAATAAATATATCTGGTAAAGTCTAAAAGTAGCTCCTATTGATGAAAAATTGAAAGAAAGGAGACTTTCCTGGCATGGTCACGTATTAAGAAGAGGCAATGATCATGTTACTAAGTTATGGGCATGAAAGTGGATGGGCGTGTGGGGAAAGGAAGACCGAAGAAACGATGGATGGACTGTGTGGATGTTGATGTGTTGAAGAAGGGGGTGAGTATTGAAATGGCGAGTAATAGAGGAAAATGGAACAGGAAGACATGTTGCGCTGACTCCAAATAAAATTGCGAATAGGGCAAGAAAAAAAGAATGTATCTGAAACGACACAAAAAAATTACATAATAGAGTTAACAATAGAAATCTAAAAACTATCAAATGATCTGCATTGATTATCAGTTCCTCATTGATAGAACTGCCGGTGTTCATTCGAGATATCGAATCGGAATCAAATAGAAGGAACAGTATCGTCATCCATTACGTTCTTCAGCCCGGATAATGATCTGTTCGGATGCGCGGCATCAATCTTATCGATATCCACTTTGCAGACTGTTTCAATCGATTCTACCTTTCTAACAAGTTAATCAGTGCCGTTTTATGTTCAAGGTAAATGTTAAAAGGCTATGGGTTACTGAGCTAAATAGAATATAGATTATAAAACAAAAAAATGTGATTATTTTTGCAACGTTCAAATTACAAATAGCTTTGAAATCTTATTTATTGGGGACAGCTATAACTATTTACAAGAATATTTCTAAAAGTCCCGCGGCGTCACCAGCGGTAAGTCAAGATAACGTGCGGCACAAGTCCCACCGTATAAACACTAAAATACGATAAGAGGTAAAATACTGAAGGAAAGAAAAACAGATTTAAGTAACTGTCCCCCATGTAGTTGTGGACATATTATTTAATTTGGCATATGGTGTCATGCACAAACTTCTGACCCTAACAAAATGGGAAGATGATGCTATAAGATATGACATTGTCGTTCTCAGCATAGCTCCAAATCAAAAGGTAGAGACTACAATAAAAAGAAATGGCGATCAGAGTTCAAAATTATGAAACCATCTACATATGACAAAGCCGATAGTGATAGTATCTATCATTATCAGAATTGTAAAGAAGTAATTGTATTTAGAACTACCGGACCCGACAGACTTCGTCTTGTCAAAAAGATTTGTACAGTGGCAGTTTTTTGTTCCTAATTATTTTAAACTATATGTAGCGTTAATAAAGCGCAAATTGACTCTTTGATGTTAGGAACACACCTTCATTGCTTAGACAACAGTGAGTGCTTGCAATATGAACTTAATACAATAACAATAAAGCTCAATTCGACTGTACGTTTTAGTTAGAAAACGTTTGCATGGGAAAATAAAAGGGCTGTTTTTAGAGTTTTTCTGATAATTATTCGAATTTTTCCCTTAAAAACCATCCTTGAACTTCAACGAACATTTTAAAAAAGAATTGGCCAAATTGGTCCAGGCGTTGTTGAATTATGCGAATACCAACACATTATGCGATTCATTTTTATATATAAGATTATTTTATCGCAATTTCCATTATACGTTATTCATTAAATTGACTTTTCGTTATTACAAAGAAACTATTTATTTTTAAACTAAAATTTAACCCTCAAATGCAATATTTGATTACTGTTTTTGACAATGTGTTTTTTTTAATTGAAACACTCGACAATACCACTGTAACTTATAAAAGTAAAAGTAAATCAAGTGTATAGTTAATTTTAGCTAGAATTATTGTACCAATTATGAATATTTAAATATATTATGGTTCTTATAGTTTTGTTCACGATTGCAGGTGGGATTCCACCATAACCCTACTCATACATATAAGCAAGCAGTACAAAAACAAGAATAATTGCATTAAACATTCTTTTATTTTGTTTCCTATGAAATTATTCCTTTGCAGAAAAAAAAAAACGTTCCAATCACATTATATGTTGTCAGGTTCTTGTAGTGCGAAGAGCGATTGTAATATGATGGATTAGGCGAATATTGCGATCATTTTGAGAACACAACATATTTAGTTTGTTTTATAATGCGATATATACTATTTTTACACAAACCGTTGGAAGTTAAATTTAACCTATTTTTTATTTATTTTATAGGATAGGGCAGCAAACGAGCAAACGGATCACCTGGTGGTAAGCGATAACCGTTGCCCATGGACACCAGAGGAGTCACAGATGCGTTGCCGGCCTTTTAAAAGGGAATAAGGGGGGAAGGGGGGGGTTGGGCGCTATATAAGCTATATATATAAGCGCTATTTTACGCCGGTTTTCTGTGAGACCGTGGTATCACTCCGGTCGAGCCAGCCCAATTCGTGCCGAAGCATGGCTTTCCCACGGTAAAACCTACGTTTCTTTGATACAACAAAAAGTTGTTTAAAGCCATTATACCAAACAATATTGTTTCTACATTAAAACACTATCTAATCTTACCGTATATAGACAAGTACAAATAATGCTCAGTATATTCACAACACTTCTTAATACAGTAAAACGATTTTATTATGTATCATCAATCACATAAGATGAATGTGTATTTCATTAATCTGCGTAGTTAACCACGCTAAAATGAATCTTAAACACGACAATATACGGTAAGTTCTTGCACTTCAGTAGAGACATGTATGACCAATAATGGTCAATGTTTCTGACATATGTTCCTTATTACATAACTCGTATTAGAAACCTTATCGGGGCTGTTTTTAAGTTTAAATTAAGTTATACCATGTTGCCAATTCGATGATAGCTCATGTTATCTATCTATCTAATTTTAGAATGAGTACGGAAGATATAATAATGTTAAATTTGTTAATTTTTACTAATGGACACGTGCGTAAATAAAGCATTTATAAGTAACTAGCTTTCCGCCCGCGGCTTCGCCCGCGTTATATTCGAATTTCCCACAGGAAGGATATGTTTTAACAATACTGCCATACAACCTTTCACCCCCTCCTTTCAACCTTTTACAACCCTTTTCTGCTTTAAAAGGTAGCCTCTGTCCTTTCTCAGCCTCTAGACTATCTGTGTACCAAATTTCATTTAAATCGGTTCAGTAGTTTTAACAATATTTCCATACAACCAATAATCCCTCCTTTCAACCTTTTAAAACCCTTTACAACCTTTTTTGCATGAAAAAGTAGCCTATGTCCTTTCTCAGGCTCCAGACTATCTGTGTACCAAATTTCATTTAAATCGGTTCAGTAGTTTTGGTGTGAAAGCGGAACAGACAGACAGACAGACAGAGTTACTTTCGCATTTATAATATTAGTATGTATGTATGTATAGTATGGCACAAAACAATGAGCTTTTCCACAAATACTATTTTCACAGTACTTTTGATTAAAATTTCACCGTCTTCAATTTTCACAGATGACACTCCAGTTTTATTTATTTGAGTTCATTAAAATGACGATAACTTTTTTTTTAATGAACCGATTTTGATGAAACAAAGTTTAGATATTATTCTGAGTTAAAACAAAGCAAATAGTGAAAGTTTCAAGCAAATCGGTTCAGTACTTTCGGAGATAAACGTGAACATACATACAGACAGACAGACAAAAAATTCCAAAAAATTTTTTTTGCTTTCTAATAATCTATTTAAGTGCCCCTCTATCCATTTCAGTCAAAAATACTAAATGTACAGACAAAATATTTTTACTGTCTTATTATATGTATAGATATATGACTTTTAGACTTGGCATCAAGCTGTCGCATTATTTACAACTGCCCAGGAACGCAGTCAAAGCACTTTTCGCATCCGTATTTTCGATAAAAAATATTCGACCGGACAACTTTTCGAATAATTTTATTTTTCAACTCATCCCGCTGCTAAAACTTCCCGATGCTTCCGCCAATAACGCTCAATAGTTTCTCCCGCATTTCAGAAACTTCGAACTTTGTGATAAACAAAATATTACGAACAAGAAATAGTGAATCGCCACTTTACAAATCCAATTAACTACTTTATTCACTTGTTTTGACCATTATTCTTTCTTATTTTTTCGAACTACATTATGCAACAGGTTTGTTTTATTATCTATAGATAAGTTAATTATAATGCAACATACAATTAAGAGATGCCGACTGGTCTCTCCCAAAGGTTCCCACATTCCTGCTTAACTGCCATGCAGTGATTTCGTGTAATCTCATCAAATCATCGGTTGCCCTTGTAAGTGGCCTACCATCTCCTAGCATATGAATGTCACTCAAGGATCTTCTTTCATTTCATCGTCATGTCAGTAAAGCGAGTTTTTTGAATTTCATCATTTCTAAAACCCCGAGCTTAATTATCCTGATCTTTTGCCTTTGAATGACTGAGTCTCTTTATAGCGCTCATTGGGCCCAAGTTTCAGAGTCATATGCTTACAGGCAATACGCAACAATTAAATTTTCGTCTTGTATCGATATTGTTACCCTAGCGTCCTTTAGTCCAAGCTTGAATACATCCTCCAGCGCAACCAAGAACAATTACGGCGATATGACGTCGCCTTTCTAGCTTCACTATATTGATATACTCGTAGATTCAATATATTTAATAGTCTATATACGTGAAGCAGTCCTGTTATTACATATAACTCAACGACTAAACTGATTTAAATATTAACTTATTTCTTGGATTCCTTTCCGCCACAATAGCAGCAAAACAGAACATTCTGGAACAGAATTTACAAGAAAGCTATAAATTACTTTTGAACTTAGAAAGTTATAACACACTTTATTATAACATTATTGGAATTCTTTTCTTCCTCAAATATGTAGTTCATCAGGTTAGTCAGTGTATTTCAGCTATTTTAGAAGTAAGTAAAATGTATTTATTCCTGTTGGGAAAAGTAATCCTTTGAATCAAAGTAAAATGTGCAATTTTGCTATAATAATATCTTTAATAAGCTCATTTGCTCCAAAGTAAGCATCAAATACGTAATTAGGAATCCTATTTATTCTACCACAAACATATCATTTCTATGCTCTACGCCACACGAGTTTGCACGCTCTCCTCCATAATAACCCACATTCTTCGTTACTCACCCATCTTTTACTGCAAAAGTAAAGCAATATCTTTGTGATATGAAAGCCCTTTGTTAACGGTCACAGATGTTTCTTGCATTATCTCAGCAACCTTCACAAGTTAAATCTTTTCCCCGAAACACGTAGGAGTTTCTCTAATTGGAAAACTTGAAAAGGTACGCTTTGAACAATTGAATTTGTCCTAGCCTCCGGGGTTGTTAATACGCGTGATAATGTGTGTGATACTGAACTTGGTGGTTTGTTTCGTAATGTTGGTACACTGCGTCGTAAGGATTGTGCTCGTACAGAACTTTCACAGTTAATTATCTCGACGCCTAACTTTGGCGGCCTCAAAAAACTCGTCTCTAATTACGATCATTAAGTTCGTAGCCAGATACATTTTCATTACGTATGGTATGTGCATAATTAGATATATTTATGTCCTCAAATAAGTCAAACAAAGAAGCAAGGTAATGAAGGATCTTATGACTATTATATATCTATGCATTACATACATACAAAAATATACATACTATAATTATGGATTCGTATTTCTCATATTATAAATTAATTAAATAGGAAATAATATTTTATCATATCGTACATAATGTTTCAAATTAAACCCCATATTTTATTTATAAAGCATTGTTTGTAATTCATGCTTAGAATATTTATCAAGTATAATTTTTATTTTTTTGAATGGAAGAAAAAGATCTACTGCGCCGACTCCAGATAATGGGAAATGGGCAAGAGGATGATGATTAATACTAATAATTATATTGAAATTTAAAAATACCTACTATTTAAAATCTTTCAAATGTGGCTAATTTTCATTTGCAAACACAAGCGCCCCATTTGAACAGAATTCGGATTAATCGTTGATCTATCATTTATATCCTTTTTAAGCATAAAGAAAATTTATGATTTTAATTCCACATGAGTGTATATTTTTATCTACTATCATGCTATTAATCTTCAATAAAAAACCTATAACAATTAGCTTATTGCCAACATCATTATATCATCCAAACGCGTGATATTATGAATTTCAAAAAAAGAACATTCTCATGCAATGACATTTTAACCACCAGATTTGCAAAAATTTTGAAAAAAGAACAATAAATTGTAGACTAATTTGTAATTTATTTTACATGCTTCGCAATTAGACTTTTCTTGGTTTTACATAGTTCTTACAACACTGTACAACATCCTATGGTATGAGAATCTTTTATAGAGGATTCACATCATGATTGTAGATAAAGTCTTGTATGCAACTGTTATAATTAGGTATTAAAACACTCATGTGATACTATTATCACACTCGGCTACGCCTCGTGTCATAAACCCACATTCGTGTTTTATTACCCCTGATTATACAACAGTTGCATAAATAACTATTAATAACTCTTTAATAACTTTAATTAACTTTAAAAATCAGCTTCTTCTATTTTAGACGAGCACATCTTCTGTCTATCTAGTTATCTTTACATCTAAAAAGTTTGCAAATTTTAAGGTTAAAACATCTCGAAAGTAAACTTCCCAATTTCTTTGGTTCAACTTTTCACAAACCAAATAATATTCTACCTAATATCAAAGTATAATTTACGATTTAAACATGCCGGGTTCGTGCGCGCTCAGTTGCCGCCGGATGTGTATGACTATTGCTCCACTAACCCGTGTGCCTTCCGGCAGTTCACAAGCGTTGCAGACTTAAATAGGCTTAGAAGTGACATATTTTTATCGTTAGTATTAGGGAAAGTACATTTTTATTCAGTTATAACTTCGCACGTATTCCGAGGCTTATGTTGATAAATTAGATAACTCTATTTGCAGGGGTTTCCCACTTGCCTTCATACAAGATGGACGGAGTTTTTTTATGGCTACAAAAGAAAACGGAAGGGTAATGTTTGCAAATGCTTGTCAATTATTCATCCCTTGGAATTATGCAAAATGAATATCCCACCCCGGAAAGTCAATATGATTTAAGCCCACATCTGTATAATTATTACATTTTACTTAATATAAATAAAAATCAATTCATTATACTAAAATGGTTGTAAATACAAGCAACATAATATTCTATCATAATGATATTTAAGAAAATGAGACATGCTATCGTCATAGATTGTTGTTAATTCTATTTTGTCATATTCATGTCGTATTTATATTTGGTTCGTTATTTGACGTATAGAATATGATTATAGTAACTATACTAATATATATTATAATTTCCTGAACCAACAGCGTAGAGACGGCAATAATTCTCGTATATAAATATATACCTATTCTCACTAAAATGTTTGTCAATATTTACAGTTTATTAATTTTTACCAAGCATCAATGTTACATTTGCTTTAATCTGTTACTGAGATTCTTATAAATGGAAAAACTAATTTTTCCCCATAACTTTTTACTGTATAAACTCTTTATTGCACAAAATAAAACAAAGTTACAATAAAATTATACTATCAAGTTAATTGGTTCAAAAGTAGACTTATCTCTGAGAGAGATTTTTTTCCAGCCAATCCTAAACCTAAACTATATATCTAGCAATCCGGGATACTGATTAGCAAATCACGGAATTAATTGATAGGTCTAAAAGAATTTCAGATCTATGTAACCTTATCGTTCTGGCAATTGGACGCCGAACCCTTTGACAAGCGAATTGCAACCTCGGACTGCCAGATTAAACGCTGGCTACACTTGAAATCTGCGGCTATGGAACTTATCTCTCGTCACTTTATTGTTTATCATAGTTAAAAATGGGATGGATAATGTGATTTAAAATTCCTGTGATGTCCACTCTATATTTTTTTAATTTTGCTCACCATCATCAATTCTTTGTTCTTCAATCAATGAGTAATAATGAATGTAATGACCAACATAGCACTAAATTAGTGATGAGTGGTTAAGTATTGAAGGAAAGTGAAATTCTTTTAAGTCATCAGTATTTTTTTTTCCGATATAGGTCAAAGTTAAATAATAAAGCAGCGCAGGCATATGTGTAACAGTGGATATTTCTGAGCTAACCTGATGATGATAATAAAAAAAATTAACTTTAAAGATAAAATAGAACGAACTATAAAATAATAGCAGAATAATCAAATAACATAACTTAAGAATTGATAAGTTTAACAGGGTAACGTGTCAATCACTGGTGCCAAAATAATACTTCTCAACGGCGCCGTATATAGTAACCTGATCAGCTCACACTTCTCGGTGACTACACAGAAACTCTGGAAGCGATATCTGACAGATAGAAATTTACTGGATTATTTTTGTCTTATTCTATGTTGTCTCAATCCTTGTAGGCCCCGCCATATCTATACTTATATAGACATCGAATCCACAGCGAGGAAATTTTAAAAGGTCTTATTGGCCTACGAAGTTTATCTCAATTGCGACCATCAGGACAGAGAACTATACAGCGCTCCCTTAAAAGCTCGCGTGTGGAAGTGAATGATAGACATACAAGGAATCAATACAGACACTTAATTTATCAGCCTCCTTGTCACACTTACTTATATAAAGTAAATGCATATAATATGTTGACTTGTATATATAATAAATTGCCTAATGATATTAAAATTATTGAAAACTATAATCATTTCAAGAAAAAATTGACTACTTGGTTAAAAGAAAAATGTTACTATACCAACAAAGAATATTTAAATGACATATTGTAATTATTGATTTATTGATTGCCTATTTTACTAATATTATTGAAATGTTTATATACTATTTTAGGAAATTAATGATATAATTTGATTATTGACATACATTTTTAATTGACATGAATTATTAATAGGAGTTTTTAACACTTTAACATTATGTATGTGATGATTATAATTTCAATTGCATATATTAATTTGTACCTAATAGGTTATTAGATTTTAAAATATATAAATCTTTGCACGTCAGCTTGCTGACAGAATGCATTGGAAATAATGACTATATCATCTTAAATACTGTATTCTTGCAAATAAAGATATTATTATTATTATTTAAAAAAAGTTTTAAAGAAATTTGAAGCGGTGTGGAGCCTTAAGTGGCTCTGACCGCAACTGCGTTTCAAGCTTCTTTAAGGCTTCATGGAACTCAATTATTCATCGCCTTATGCATGCTAAGATAAGGTGACGCTGTCAAAGGCATCTCTGGCTAATATCATAGATGCATCAAAGTCGAATTTATTTTGCATTGACCAGAGGAACGGAAGTATCATATGGACTGATTTTAATGAATATTTAAAAGTAAATTGCGGTCGCAAAAACTGGACAACGCTCAAAAAATTATATGTCCACATTTTTCTAAGTAAAATATCCATCTGATAAAATTTAATAAAAGTCGGAAAATTAAATTTACTAGAGATAAGATGCTCGCGTGATAAAAAAGCTTTTCGTTGAAAAACACCAAGTTGCATACTGCTAATAATCGTATGTATACTGAAAGTATGTACCTTTAGAATTTATTACCATTACGGTTCATGTAAGTCCCAACCGAGGGCACAAGCCTACCTTAAGTTTAGGCCTTTAGGCCTTTAGACATCCAATATAGCTTGTTGACTTTACATGAATATGCCTTTGAATATCTTTGCAGGTATATGCAGATTGCCAAACGATCGCGGTTTTTATTCACCACAGGAGTGCCAAATAAATATATATATATATAAAATTAAAAAAAAACAAAACACTTCCGGTGACGCGTCAGACTTAACAGGACCTTTGAGATAGCTGATATCATTCGCAAAGTTTGACTTCTTGCTCGACCCTAGACTTCTTGATCAGAAGGCTAGTGTCTAGACTACAACAACACCGATGCTCGATAGCTTCTATGCAATTCGTTTTATTTTCTATGCGAAAACTATTTACGACAAAACATTCCACTCTTCAGATTTCCTAATAAGTTTTATACAAACATTGAAATTATTCCATTTGTGAATGTTGGAACATGATAGAAAGACACAGATTAATCATGTTAGCCAAGTTACTTAAAAAACAAATAAATAAAAGCTGTTTTATATTCTCGCCGAATAAACACACATTTCTCAGACAGCTAAGCCTGTAACCAGACAACACAAAATGGAATAACATTTGTCATTTGATTCCCAAGAGAAAATATCTCGCAGACAGACTTAGACGGATCTGTGTAATTTGTTTTTTAATCAAATTCAACAAGCGAAGGTTGCAAACAACAAAGTGGCATTTCGTTTTCTCAAGTGAATCAGTAACTATGGTCGTATAAACACACTCTCGAAAACAATGGTTTGGCACTTAGAAACTTCCACTCAGTACAACGAAGATAAGAGGCAGGAGAGTCGAAAAAAGGTTTCTCTTGTTATTCAAATGAGTGACAAACTTTAAGGAGCGCCTTCTCTGGCTTTTGCACTGGATGGAAAGTTTTTACGACACCAGCACATAGAAAATTTACATTCAAAAGTTGCCACTTTTATGTTTTAGATTGGGACGGTAAGGCATATCACAACGTACCTACCAGCGTATTGTGAACATGCTCAATATTTAGTATTCAGCGAAATTGAGTGAATATACATATATATTCATATTCATTATGTTCCTTTTTGATCTTGTACTACAGAGGGCGCCTAGGACAAATAATCCTTAAACGGGTTCACAACCGTTCATTTGACTTTTTTTACTATTAATAACCAGAGTCACCCTGGCTTACGGCCGTTCCCAATATTCAGTCTTCAGTTAAAGATAGACAGCTATCCTCGATCGGCAGTACTTAGCTATCTATCTTCAGAAGCTGTCCCACTATTACAGATAGACCATGTCTATCGCCAGTTAACAGTAGATAGGCCGCTTATCCGAGCCCTCTTTTACGTTCCGAAGTACGCAGTGCCACAAAGCATGAAAGCACTCTCTGTCACGGTACATCAACGTTTTGGTCGTATTTTTTTTCTACTATTAATAAATATTTAAGAAAATAATAATGTAATTAAAAATAATAGGTTCAGTATCCATTATTTTGTTGCAGTTTAATACCTATTTACAATAATTTTATATCGTGAGTAAAATATTTTGACGTGACAAGGAATGTGAAAGATGATTGTTTGACATTTGTATTCTTTAGAAATAAATAATATTGTTGTGTTTGTAGAAATCAAAGGTGATTACTACAAGTATTAAAGTTATTTTCGGAATATTATTTTCCATAAAATGAGTGCTGTAAGTATTTGTATTGTTTTTTTATAAAAAATATTGTGTATAACTTGTTAAATAATTTAACTAATAATATATGTTGTTTTCAAAATAAATAGACTTTAAGAAGGAAACATTATTTTTTATTATACATATTTAACACCTTACACAGAAGTGTATTATTATTCAAAATCAAAATCAAATCAAAATCAAAAATTTATTCTTCAATTAGGATTTTTACAATCACTTTTGAATGTCAAAGAAGCTACGCCATTGGTTCACAAGACTACGGCGGGAGACCTTGTACTGGAAAGAACCAGCAAGAAAACCAGCAAGGGCTATATTTTTTTTCTCCCTGTATCTTTACAGAGTCGTAATATTTCATTATTTCGGTCAACAAATCATTGACTGCGGTCTTGCTCAATCTAAATCTGTAATGAAAATCAAAATCGTCGTATGTGTCGAAATAATTTTTACGCTCTTGATATGATCGGGCCATATCATTTTCTTCATCTGAATCCCAGTCACTCAGCTGCTCCAAAAGAGAAAGATCACTGCTCGAACTTGAGTCTGACATTGTTCTTTACGCGAAACTTATAATTTTCACACAAATAAATTAATTAAACATTAAAAACTTGTAAATCTGCCGTGGTATCCAACCGTTATCCCTGAAAATCCTAGGATTGAATTTTGAGGTTACTGAGGATAATCAAACGTACTGACAGATAGCTCTGAAACAATATAGGGACGCGACAAATGTCAATTTCATACAAATGTCTATCCCTAGTAAGCTACCGGTCCTCCCGTCGATAGATAGCATCCACGGATAGGATTTCCTATCGTCGATACATTTATAGGGACAAAAAATTCAAGGATAGATAACTATTTCTATCTCTAGTAGGGCAAAACCAGAGATAGATTGAATATTGGGAACGGCCGTTAGAGGATAGACATCCATAGATCCATTTTCTCGGAATGAACTAAGCAGCCACTATTATTCATCATACTAGCAGGGACATAACAGGGTCATATTTACTGTTACACGCTGTACCTGATAGCTACGATATATGTAGAGGACTCTAGTTGCACAACAAGAAGATAATCAAGAATATAATATATCCAATTAGCCACGGAAGTCCATGGACTAAGGAACCCAATTTCTCGAAACTACCCAAGCTCAAATTCGCCAGATACGTGTTTAGCCTTAAAGCCTGTACGGATTCACATTGAACATACTGTTTCCCATACTGGACGCAACCTAATACTTTATTTCAGTCTACAAAATTAGGTTGCCCTGGTGGGCACAGCATAGTCTAATAGAAGATACAAAGGGGAAACCTGACCTGCTTCTGGAGATATGTTGGATGGCTGGAGCAATAGTCTCCCTACGGTTACACGTACAACAGTCCATATAAGGTCTCAGAGCGGAAAACACATCTACACGGCGGGACTTTTTTTAGAGGGGAAATGCTCCTTATGTACCGTGGTACCGCATTAGCTAGGCGCGGCCATGTGTGGGGCTCTCCGGATTGAGAGGACCGGCCTACCCACTTAAACCCCCCAGTGTTCTCTAGGCCCATGCGGGGCATATGGGCACGGCGGGATACCTATGATAATGATAATATTGTTTCTATTTATTACAAGACTAATAAACATAATTAGTAATCTATATATATAAAAGAAAGTCGTGTTAGTTACACCACTTATAACTCAAGAACGGCAGAACAGATTTGGCTGAAAATTGGTAGGAAGGTAGCTTAGAGCCAGGAGACGGACATAGGATACTTTTTATCCCGTTCGACAGCGTTCCTGTGTGACTTGACATGAAACGTCAGTCACTATAAAACATGGTATAACAAAAAAGAATCAGACTTGGAATAACAAAACGCAAATGACAGCTATGTAATTGACGTAAAATGACAGCTATGTAATGACGTATGGATGACAATTTAATATTTGTAAGAAATCAATATTAAAACTATTTCTATTAAATAGATAATTAACAAGTGGATTGAAGTGAAGTGAAGTTTAATTAATAATGCCGCAACCAAGACGATTATCAGAATAACACATAGGCTACAATTTTTGAGGTTTCTATGAGGTCGTAAAAAAAACACATTTTTTGCGCTTACATTGCAAACGCTGACTGAATCCTACAAGATAGATCAAAATGATTTACTACAGTATTGTACAACTTAAAAAGGTCTACAAAAAAGTCCGTGATGGTATATGTTTATCTCTTAGGAATAACCCACAAAAGGAAAAAGATCGTTAAATGTAGTTTATTGGAGCATACTGCAGTAGCTACCTATAGGCCTATGATTAGGGCTCTGCAGTGCTTAGTTACCGTATTTCTTACTTATTACTAGACTAGACGGGACGAACCTGAAGTCCACGCGAACGAAGTCGCGGGCAAAAGCTAGTGTTTAAATAAATTAAATACGACTAATATTTACTAACACTTTATTTATTTAATAAATAAATAAGTAAATAATACTTAATGTATAGTAATAAGGATTAACTTACGAAATCTACTGGTTCTTTGTTATTTATTATTAACTTGCTGACCTGGCTGACTTCGTTTCTTCTTAACAGTCTATGAGTTATATTTAATCAAAATTGGTTTAATGAAAAATGCATTGGCATAAAATGAATATATGAAAATCATTTTTGACCAATATTAGTAGTTTTTTATTATTGTTACTGGAGACTGATAATTTGTGGCGCCTCATTAACGTATGCAACACAAAAGAAGATAATTTCATATAATGTCCTTGTTTGAGTACAACGAATCAGAACCCCAGACCTTTTTATTGTTTTCTGTTTGATAATATCTAATTTGTTTTCTACTCTTTCTACCTTGCCTTGAATAATAAATAGTGAAAGGTTACGACAGAATAACAAAGGTTGTCCCTAATATCTGAATGAATATGTAAAGATATAACAGACGGAAACAAAGTACACGTGTAGAAACAAATAAATTTATTTATGATAATTATATTAGCCTTTAATTAAACTGCTAAACATTATGTAATCTGCAGAATAATTTAAGGATACTTGGAATGTCCAAAACCCTGAAAGAAGACTCCATCGCATCCGAATCACCAGCAATCGAGATAATTAATTGATACTGTTCGCAATCGATACTAACGGTGTTCCCCGAGAAAAGAGGAAAGCTTTGGAAATGCGTGCTATTAATTTTAAAAAAGGGGACGTATTCGAGTATTTCGATTAAGAGGAGTAGATATTCAATCCAATATTTGAATATTAAAAAGTGAATGTCTGTATAATGACGGATTTAAAATATAAATATCATCATTTTCGTGAAAAGAAATCCCACAGCTGAAGTAAGTACCGATTTTGTATGGACCTACGATGTTAATCGCAGATTAACAGCATTACTTTGAAAATTATTTTGGGGAAGACAGGAAACAAAACAAAAGAATGAAACCTCAAATTTTGCAGGCAAACGATCCTACTCGATTTGTATCGTTCAGAAATCACATTAAGGGATTCCCTTGATCGGAGTACAACCACCACGCAGTTCAAACTGTAATTAAATAAATAAATAAATAAATATTTGTTACACTTACACCAATTAGCCTAGCCCAAACTAAGCTCTATAAGGCTTGTGCTATGGGATCTAGGGTAACGGATAGACATACATATATTATACATATATAAATAATTTTTATTGAAATATATATCAACAACCATGACTAAGGTACAAATGCTGGCATTCATCACACGAACATCTGCCCCCACCGGGATTCGAACCCGGGACCTCAGAGATGGCGACACCTTGAAACCGGTGTACTATCCACTCGACTATGGAGGTCGTCATTGTTAATTAACATTGTTAATTATGTTCGCCGGGTAGTGGAAAGTGTCTAAGAGTCTTCGCAATCAGTAATACCGTAGTCCATCGAATAGGGAATTTCATTAAGATAATCAAGGGTAAGCCTTTGATTGATATGTTTCATTTAAACAAAGAATACCTACTTAATATTTAAGATCAGAAAATTTCTTTTATAGGGGGATTGTCGTTTCCATGTCACGAAACAACAAAGTCTTGTCTTCTTTCTCTCTCTTCTGATTATTTAAAATCAAAATTGAAGTTTCACGAGTTTGATATCTTTTAGTACATCTCACGTGAATGCACAGGCATCATGTCAAACTTGTTTACAATCCAAGCAACAAAGCTCTGTAGGCAAACTATTTTTATTTCAATTAAATAAATAAATAAATAAATAAATATTTGTTACACTTACACCAATTAGCCTAGCCCAAACTAAGCTCTATAAGGCTTGTGCAATGGGATCTAGGGTAACGGATAGACATACATATATTATACATATATAAATAATTTTTATTGAAATATATATCAACAACCATGACTAGGGTACAAATGCTCGCATTCATCACACAAACATCTGCCCCCACCGGGATTCGAACCCGGGACCTCAGAGATGGCGACACCTTGAAACCGGTGTATTATCCACTCGACTATGGAGGTCGTCAAATTAAGTTTATCAGAAACTGTTGATTCCATTCATTTAAGTTATTTACAATTTTTCCATTATTAATGCAAAATAAAAAAGGAAAGGCGTTTTTATTTTGAGAATACCAAGAAGAATTTTGGTAAAAACAGTAATTACTAATAAATACCATTGTTTTACATTTATTAAAAAGAAATGATATCGGTTTGCTCTCAAAGCAAGTGCGTAAATGGTATGAAAAGGTTTATTCAAACGGCTACAATACAAACCTTACAGGCTTTCTCTTTCCAGTGATAGAAGCTTTTGACTGAGCTTTGTGATTTATGTTTCTCACAATTTTCCACTAATTGAATGGAATGTCCCGCTTCCATATAAAATTTACTTTCCAGAAGCTTTTATATTATATATATATTATATATATATTATATATTATATCCCAACTAAATTATAAATGCGAAAGTGTGTTTGTTTGTTTGTTTATTTGTTTGTTTGTTTGTTACCTCTTCACGCTTAAACTACTGGACCGATTTCAAAAATTCTTTCACCTTTGGAAAGCTACATTCTCCCCGAGTAACATAGGCTACTTTTTATCCCGGAAAAATCGACAGATCCCACGGGATGCGCAATAAAGGCTTCGCTCAAAAAACTACTGCACAGATTTTTATGCGGTTTTCATCAATAGATAGAGTGATTCTTGAGGAGTTTTGCGGCATTTTTTATCTCGGAAAAACGGATAGTCCCACGGAAGCGCGATAAAATCTTCGCACCATAAACCGACTTCCGCGTATATGTAGCCGTGGGCAAAAGCTATGACCCTTAACCCTCTATACACCCAATCCCGAAATCCACGCGGGCGAAGCCGCGGGCAGAAAGCTAGTATATATATATATATAATTAAACAATATTATAACACTTTTGTATAGATTCAAATTTAATAAAATAATACAAAAGAATCAATTGAATCAAATTTAAACATAACAGCTTACATAAAATCTACAACTAATATATAAGTATTTTCTTTCAAGGCATATAAGTATTGCTTAAAATAAAAATAGTGTGTTCCGATTTATTGTGTACCTTTTGGTACGAATTGATTGTGAAACATAATGATGCATAGATATAATAATACTTAAATTGATGTACCCACCATACACTATCCACCAAATAAAAGGTGTTTATACGAACCAATATAGGGAGTTATAAAATAAATATGGAGTATATTGTTTCTTATTAATAGCACAGTGTACAAATGTCTTTATAATAATAGTCTTCTATTCTAGTCTTAATATTGTACAAAATCTTTAATCGCATCATGATTCATACCTGTGCGAAAACTCATCCCCAGAAACTGCTGCTTTATTAGTAAAAGTAGAAAACTGCAAACAGGTCTGTGATAATGTGAGTACGAAAATATTTTTTGCAATTTTGCTTTTATTTGACCTTCATGTATTTTATATACCCATGTTGTTATATACCCATATCTACCCTGATATCGCTTGATAGGGTATTAACAAAACACCTTTGTACACATAACTACGTCCTAACGCCGGAACAGTAACGACATCATGACATCATGACATTAATATACGTCTCGAAGTCATGACATGAACTGATGTCAAATGTCATCAAACTAATGTCTTCTGTATTTTTCTTCGTGCTGCACCGTGAAATAAAAACAAATACGTCTGACGTGGATAGTCCACGATAGACAAAACAACGGAACCTGTGACTTAA
The DNA here is from genome assembly GCA_036419045.1 of Scirpophaga incertulas. Taxonomy (NCBI): domain Eukaryota; kingdom Metazoa; phylum Arthropoda; class Insecta; order Lepidoptera; family Crambidae; genus Scirpophaga; species Scirpophaga incertulas. Next base: position 10,722,828 of record CM071646.1, read on the forward strand.
TTACACTATGCGACTTATTTTCATTATGCTACGATGACACAAAATGGTACAAGTTACGACGGTTAACGACAAATAGTAAAAAGTCTCACAATATGTCAGATGTACAAATTAATAAGCATTGTAATAAATATGAGATGTAGAAAGCTACACACACAGCACTAAAAACTAGCAAGTTGCTGTAATAACAGTAATAGAGTAATATATACTCGTATACTAGTATAAATCTTGACATATGGCATTTCATGAACACGTCATTAGGTCATGACTTGTACCACACAGAATGTTCTAATAGCTTGAGGTGCCTTAAGAACGAAACGCAATGACAAGTCAAATGGAAAAGAGATATTAATTCTAACTGAAATTACATCTAATGGGTTGAATGTAAAACGCTCCATTTACAAATAGAACTCCCTTTGATATTGGGCGGTGTAAATAAAACGTTGTGTCTACGCCGGGGAGGTAAAAACATATCGAATTATGTACAAATTACTACTTTATTACAAAATGTTAATTAATTTGCCATGTTTCAAAATAACAACATTCTTTCCAGAAGATTGTTTGAACGAAATCAGCTCAAATCTACATTTGACCGAACATTTAATTGAATTGGCTGTAATTTCTGATATTAATAACAGAAAATATCTAAGCATTTTATTATTAATTTCAAATCAATGGGCAACTAAAATTTTCTTTAGAAATACAGAAATATCGTCGTCATATTATTATTTTTTTAACTATCATAATCGATTAGTACTGGCACTGATGCATTTTTTTATATCAAGGAAGTCCTTAGTTATGTTGCTCTACTTTAGATTCTATTAAAAATACTGAAATCTGAAAGAAAGGAAACCTTGTTAGATCTCCTGAATACCTTCCACCTTCTTATCTATGTCCATAAGATTCATTGTCACAGTGTTTTAATTATTAGAGGTAAATTATTTTTTTTTTTTTCGGTTCCGACGCATGCAGGTGCTCCACACTTCCGGTGGCAGGCGTTTGGCCTTCCGGGATAAACAATCAAGTTTTGAGTAAATACGTGATCGAAACTAAGAAAAAGGATAGTGTTCCGTTAAGTAGTCAAGTTATACATCTATGAAGTATGTGTTTTTGTAAAAAAACAACCAGAGCTTTTTATGAGACTTGGAGAAGGAATACGCGCTTCATGTCGTTTCCCAAATAAGTTAATTTTGCCAATGATGAGAACTACGCTTCGATCTCGAAACTCATACGCAATGGCCATAAAACTGTATAACAAATTGCCTGCGAATATAGGGTCTTTGCCTCATAGTCGATTTAAATTATCACTAAAGAATTGGCTCATTGAAAAGTGCTTTTACACTGTCAATGAATTCTTAGAATCCAATGACAAATAAATATTAATGTCATAAAAAATATATAGTAATTAATTAAATATTAAAATATGATGATTTGTGTAGGTATTAATGATATTAAATATTAAAATGTATAATTGTATATTAAATTTAATATTTGCAATCTATTTTTAAAATTATATAAAAATGTATAAAAAAAAATGAGACCGCATGGTGCATGAATTAATTTAAGTTTTGAAATGACTCATGTGTAATAGAGACTAAACATTGAATTTATTAAAACTCAAATAGGCTTAGATAAGCATAGTAAAATAGTTTGTAAAAAATTTTGCATGCCAGCTTCTGGTGAATGTGCCGGATATTATAAAGTGTTTATTACTTACTTTAAGACCTGATGTACCTACCACATTCTAGCGAAATAAATGATCTTATCTATCTTATCTTATCTTAAGCTCGGGAAAGCGACAAGCGCTTTAAATTGTACTATACGTGCTCGTATGATTCGCATCTACGCTAGAATGAATCTGATATGAATAAATGAATGAATGGGACTGATACGACTGGTGCATGGCAAATCCCAGAAGATAGTAACTACCACTAGGGTGACAAGGTTTTCGAAAAGAAGCTACAGGTGTTAGATTTTTTCTTTCATGCAATTTGGAATCTCTTCGTCTTCATCTCATTTATCGATAAGGTTTTGATGATGATAAGGCCAAAGAAAGTGAGATTCATCTGGACTACTGACTAAGAAACTGGTTATCTTATCTACAATTGACTTCAGGGTTGTACACGCGTGAATCACTCAGTCCCGTCAATAAGATTTTGTAAAACCAATAAATAATAGTAAAGCTTAAGTTAGATGCCAAGTTGCAGCACTAGCAGAATTTCAAAGCCGACGAAATATTAATTAAGTAGCATATAATTAAGATATGAGATAATAATAATAATAATAAATATTTGTTACACTTACACCAATTAGCCTAGCCCAAACTAAGCTTTAAAAGGCTTGTGCTATGGGATCTAGGGTAACGGATAGACATACATATATTATACATATATAAATATTTTTTTATTGAAATATATATCAACAACCATAACTAAGGTACAAATGCTCGCATTCATCACACAAACATCTGCCCCCACCGGGATTCGAACCCGGGACCTCAGAGATGGCGACACCTTGCAACCGGTGTATTATCCACTCGACTATGGAGGTCGACAAAGACAAAGAGATACATCTTAAGAACTAAGAGGTTATAGTGTTTGTCTAAGATCAGAAAACCTGATACTTTTAATTTGACTGACTCTTAAATAAAAGTAATGACTCAGCTTTGACAGCCCTAGAAAACTAATTAGCTGGAGATATAATAACGCTCGATAGACTGCTATATCGTATTCCTCGCACGCTGATATAGGGTTGCCGACACTTAAAATTGTATTCTAAAATGATACTCAAATGTCTGCTTAAGTATACAGTTAGAAAAGGATAGTGCTATTGAGCTCACATAGCGACATCCCTTTTTAAGTGCAGGGATTTGAATTTGAGTCTCGTTCTGTAATACGGCCTTAGAATCCAAAAGTTTAATAATTTAAAATCAATAAATTTATTAAATTTGTATGAGAAAAATCGAATAGTTTAATATTTCTTTTTACAGAATCTTCACTTCTGATGTATAGATAACAATTAATATTATTTCATGATGATTAAACCACAGGTATAGTAGAATAACATGGCGGTCGAATTGCGAGAGCGCACCCCGCCATGTGCCCCGTATGGGCCCAGAGAGGTATAGTAGAATAAGAAACATTAACTCAAACCTAAAAGCACATGTCAGGTTTCAATTTTTATATGTTGACCTTAAGACAGTCCTTGCCGTTTGAAGTAGCGGTCGTTGTCGTAGTGCAAATGTTAAACTTGATGTCAAGTTTATGACGAATTCACATAAAGGTAAATTTCAGATATAATTATGTTATAACACTTTAAACCAAATTACTTTAGCCACGTGATAAATATTTTACTGGAGTGGAGTATCAGATAATTTTCTAAGAACAACACACGATAGCATATCTTTAACAAGATACAGCTCGCATACCAATTGCAACGTTAGGTTCGTATGAGGCGTGTGACAAGACAAGCCCTAATATAATTCGTGACTTGGCGCAGAGGCTGCGAGTGTCTAACCTGTTTTACAATATTATGCTTGAAGAGCGTGATAGTAAAATCTTATTTGAAACAACTTGTAAGAGAACGAATAACATTTGTTAGTAATGAAATACGCCAGGGACGATGTTAAGTGCTCTGCTCGTTCTAATAGTTGCCATTGAAACAACTGTTCTGATATGGATTAGTATAACTATTAATAATATGATTATGCTCTAAAGATAAATTAAATAGACAACTTTCAATTTTTAGTAGTTATGGCTATAATTATATATTTTATTATTGTATACAACAAGCCTGTATCATAAGACGCTGCAGTTACTTATGTCTAGGTGATATGAAGGTGATAGGTCCAAGATCTACCATGTAGCGTGTGAAGTCAAAACTGTTACGAATGTTGTAAACTCGAATATAATCTTCAAATATAATTTGAAAAAATAAACATATATTTCCTAATGCCTATTTCGGTACTGAGTGCATACATATCATTACAAACTGTTTCTATTGATAAAGATCTGTTATTGTGAAAGCCATTTAGTATCAAATACACTTTTTTTTTATAAAACGACTATTGTTTTACATATAAAAATTACTAAACAATATATCTCAGGTGATCCAGATTACTTTGACAGTATGGTATTGACATGCACTGAATAAACTCGCGTTTTATTTTATTAAAACGCATGTTAGCGTATGATAAAATTATACTGATAAAAAATTATTTTAGTATAAAAATTATTACAACGAACGCCTTAATGCACGCAATAGATCAAAATCTTAATTGGGCTTAATGCGTTCGGCGTTCTCTAATAAAAGCGAATGGCACATTTTATAAGAAAGAAATTATGTATTTTATTGAAACAAAACAACAACTCAAGTTATTCAAATGTACAAAATATTTGAATATCATTATTTATTGATATTCTTCATATTCTAATTATCCTTATAATTATTTAAAGGTACTATTACAATATTATATAAAAATATAATAAAAAACTTGTAAAATGATTACGAAATGGCTGATACGTAGCGAAATTTTGAAATCAATGTATTTAATATCGACGCTAACTTGACCTAGTTCCACGGACTATAGAAGATCTACTCAAAAGTCAATTGTACGAGTGTTGGAGATTACTTTGGCTGTGTGAAGACTCTTTGTACGTGAACCCTTGTGTAGTTAAAGCGTGAATTACTAAAGCGATTGAAGAAAAATCTTCGCTGTGGTTGGTTTTATGTTTATGTTGGAACAGTTTGGTTAATACTGTATGAAAATGGTATGAAAAAACTAATTTTAATTTTTCAAATGGCAGGTGCATTGATGGAATATCGTTACTGTCTGAGACACTACATGCGCTAACGAAGTCTTATCATGTCAATGCCTGCGAACCGAATGGCGGCGCAGACAAATTTCTGACAAATAAAGACCAACAAATATGTTTGTTTTGAATTTCAATATATTGTTGTACTTTTTTGTATTAAAACCCTTTAAGTCCATACACGCTCTACAGAATATTCATAATGCAACCATTGGCCAGCCCCGCGCTTAGTTTTCTTGGTTTCCTTGCTATTTCAGCAATAAATTTATTTTACTTTTTTTTTATCCAGACTGTCTTCCTACCATTGAGTATTGAAATCGTACAATGAAAAGCGAATATTGCTATGTTTGATAGCAAGCTGGAGAATGAAGTAAGAATCCAGGCGCTGTGATCTGTTAGATCGATAAAATCAGCTAATGTAATTTTTAAACAATACTTTTCTAAGCAGATGAATTGGTTATCAAAATCAAAATATAAAATTTATTCTTCAAATAAGTTTTTACAATCACTTTTGCAAGTCAAAGATGCCTTGTACTGAAAAGAACCAAAGAAAACCAGCAACAGTTATTTTTTTCTACCTGTATTTTTACAGAGTCGTCAATTTGAAGTTGACCTCAGATAAATAGTCTGAGCCCAACTTAATTTACAATTTTATTTTAAATAAGTTCTAATGTAATCGATTCTGGTGAACTTTCTTTATCTTTGTGTTTATCTTTTGCTGACACCGGATACGTTCCTAATGAAGGTTGTATAAGCGGCAAATCCTTCTGCACTTAATCTCGGTGGATCTAGTAACATTGATAATAATATGAAAACTCAATGTAAGAACTGTAGGCAAAATTGTTGGGTGCAACTATATTATAGTTTCGATGTATTTAAGTGCCATATCGAGTGATGCCTACGAAGGTAACAGGCAACAAGTGTAATTCAGGCAATTTCGGACTCTATTGAAAATCAATATTCAAATAAAGGTTGTTCACCATAAAGCTAAAATAGTATTAACTATCACTAACATATTCTGTATTCGTCTTGTGACATTTAATAACAAATTTGAAATATTACTCATGAGATCAAATTTAAAACTGAACAAATAAATATAAAATTTAGCAAACCCAAAGACCTTAGGATCTATACATCCGTATATGACATAATTACGAGAAAAATAAAAAAAAAATACTCTACATCTGATCAAAAATCACGAAAGTCATTTATTAAATTGTATCAAACGCTGTGAACACAATAAATAAATGAATTTGTAAAAAAATAACTAAGAGCAAGGTGATCATTTGTTTTTATTAATTATGTATTCAGTAACGTTTAACTCAGTAGTGACAAAGTGACATCGGTTAGCGCTATAATTAACCTTTACGCTCGAACAAAATCAAACAACTAGTTCGATTCCGCCATATATTGATTATTAACACGTTTTAATTATGAAATCAATGCGACATTACAGTTTCCGATATCACTTGACAACCCCCATTGTACGCGTTTTAATAGCTAATCGCTCGGGAGAGATGGCAGATTAAGCCACCCCTATTTGGTTCCGCTCTGTGTAATATGATCATAGCAATGGATTAGTTATTAAAATGCCAGTTAATTTAGTTGCTTTAGCGAAGGTTGTCTTTTATTTATAGAACATTTTCTCGACGATGATACCAAGTGAATAGATATATATTCGGAATGTTAAGTAGTATTTTTGAAAACTAATCTATTGGAAGAAAACAATCATGAATTGAAACAAAATATTCTGTTTTTTTTTATTGAATTCACTTTACATTGATTTCATTTTCGAATTAAAAGAAATATATATTCTTAATTCAAGGTTGTTGATAGATATGTAATGCTAAAATATTATCTCGAGTCAAGATTTTTTTAATACTTGTGTATTGTGCTCATAATACTCGTATAACGTTACATTTATACAAGTTTATTTATAAAGTAGTTACAGAATACAACCTTAAATTTCTTGTTTCTTGTATAATAAGCGCTGTCATAAAGTACATGTGATTAGATAGTGTTGTATTTGTTTATACCTGTATATTAATACCTGTATATTAGTACTTGCAATTATTTAATAGCCACCATGAAATACTCGTATATTTTAAATATGTCATATACGAACATTATTTTTTCAATTCATAAAATTATTTTCTTTATTATTCATCATGATTTCTCTAGTTAAGAACGCGACATGAGACAAGACACCAAGACGCTTTTAGTTCCAAATTCATAACAAAATATTGCAGATCACAACTTTGTTCACTTATTAATATTATTTACACCAATTCTTCCTTAATTCGTTTACTGTTTATGCAGTTAAACTGTGGAATGCAAATGCTATTTAATAGTATGCGCTATTAATATTTGCTAACCTCTTGCGGATTTCGTCGAATCATATTATGTATGTTTATATTATTTTATTTACTTATATGTATTTATGCATATAAATTTTGTAATTTTAAAAATATATGTCATACTAAACATTGGTCGCGCCGTTGTACTGGTTTTGTAATAGGTCTGGGATCTATCCTGATATGTACCAATATGTTTTTAATTTATCTCACACCTACAGTAAAAAAAAATTGTGAGATAATCTGCATACACCTGAGAAAAAATTCAAAGGTGTATTTGAAGTCGACCATTACGCACTGAGACAGCGTAAACAGCGACAGCTAAAGCCTATTTGCCCTAACATTGAATAGGCTAGTGCCTCGCAGTGGGACGAATATTCCCTGTAATAATAAAAATGACAATCATTTTTTTAGCATTAATCGAATTACAGAGTGGCTGGAGTGGAAAACTCTTTCAACTTTCGCATTTACCTATTTAAAATTATTGTAAATAAATAAACTATTAAATTAACTAATTAAGATGTTTTTTTCATCAAATTGTTGCCGTAGCATAGTGCTCAATCATCATATAGTAAACATATTGTACAAACACATCACAATGCAGTATCTCAGTATAGAGTGTTTTTGAGCGATTCTTGACAACGCTGGTATATTATTATATCTGCATTATTTCTCAACTAATAGTGAACTCTAATATATAAAGAATAAAAAATATGTCATATGCCCATTTCTCATTAGAAGCAAAATGCCCTACAAATGTTTACCCTTCAATTCTAGCTACGTAATGAAACAAAAACAAACATCAACTTATCACACCGAGTAGTTTTCTAATCGATCTATTTCGCCCACGGTTAACCGGGAGTTCTGACAGCTGTCAATTCTGACCCTTGGATAGTTAAGCAGCAAGCATGGCCACTAATTTCGTGCTTCGCAGCCCTGATTTAACGGCTTGACAGCTGCCAATCAACTTATTGAAAGCTTGCTATTAGAACACCATCTATAAATCAGTATTTAGGCTACTGTATAAAATTTTATCGACCCTTGAAATAATAGTCTTGACAGCAAAATATTTTGGTGAATATGCAAATTATTATTCCAACTTGACTGGTGCAATACCATTCATCTTCAACTTGTGTGTATTGTCTCTAAAAGATATGTGATTACATGTAATCGTACGTATAGCTAAACCTGGCCATTTATAATAGGCCTTATAAGGAAGTTAAAAGTCACTCATAGGACTATGGAAAGGATTTCAGTTAGAGTATCTAAGATCTAACACGTTGGAATCAGCAATAATAAAATCCTCAGAAAGATCAAGATTCGTCAAGGATGTAAGGAACGACACAATTCTATAAATTGCGAAGCTTAAGTGATAGTGAGCATATTGCAGAACTGTCATTCGTCGGGGCAAAATAGTCCTGCCTGAGTGGCAGGCATATGCTGTAATCGCAGTATAGGAAGGTCTCTTATAAGGTGGTTCGATAATTTAATTAAAAGTCGTCGAAAGGCACTAAACGTTTACAGCCTAGGGACGGATACATGTAGACATCCGTTGGGGAGGCCTACATCTAGCAGTGAGCGACTTTCGGCTGGAAAAATAATGATGAATAATTAATATCTGACTACAATATCAAACCATACATGTATCTATTTATTATGATATACAGGTTATAGTTGTGAATTCGATATCGGCTCCGGTACCGCTGATCCAACTTGATAAGTTAAATGAAGAAGGACATAGGATAGCTTCTACCACGAAAAATATTTCCCCCTATGAAAAAGTCTATATATCGCGAGTGACGCCGAAAAGTTAGTACAGAATAAAATAACTAGGAACTGGCTTCTTTTATTGATTTAAAACAGGTATAGGCAACCTTTGACAGGGTTGAGGGCCAAACTTTAGCGTGCAAATACGTTAGCGGGCTACTTTTAAAAGTAATTAGTGCATTTTAAAGTAGTGATAATATTTTGCGATAGATATTAGACATAAAATAATACAATGTTATAGTATTAATATTATATGTGTTAAGTAATAATATTATAGTACTATTTATTAAAATAAAATGAAATTTAAGAAAATGGTACATTGTAATTAAATCGTTAAAATTGCAATTGTTACAAACTACTAACTACATTTAAACTTGAATTTGGGAAACTAATCCATCGCTGTTTAGATTAATTCAATTAATACAAAGACGTGCAGATTTTTCCAAACTATCAGTCAGTCAGCCTTGTACAATGTGTTGATTTATTAATTTTCATCAATGAAAATATCTGTTCGCATTTAAAAGTACAGTGCAAGAGCACAATATCCTTGAGAATTTTCTAAACTGCTGAAAATTGCCTTTTTGTAGGTATCTTTTGTAGACATCGCACAACCCTGCGTCTTTAAATTTGGAGTTCAAGAATAAGTTTTCTTGAATCTCGATCACCTCCATTGTATTTGAGCATTTTGTACATTCCATTTTGTAGGAGTAGCAAATAAACTGTTGGAAAACTAAATCTGTTCGTAAATTGTTCCAACAGTAACTTGAGTTTTTCAGTATATTGAGCATTAGCAATATTTTCATACGAGATAGAGAGATACGAGATTTCATACGAGATACGAGAGAGCGTGTTGAAATGATTACTGTTACCAGATAGTAACTGCAACTCCCACAAGCGAAGTTTGATCTGAAACGCTGTCAAATAACTCTACGAATCATTTACTAACTGTCCTTGTTTTTAAAATTTCAAATCCATATTGGGTCACTTAATTCAGATAGTGGTTTATCTTTTATTTTCATAAATTTCTCATTTATAATCTTGTAAAACCGTATAATTTTTCTTTTGCTCAACCATCTGACTTCACAGTAATATGTTACGTCGATATATAGATTGAACTGATATTTCATCCAGAAACGCCTCCAACTGACGATGGTTAAGCCCTCGGGATCGTATAAAGTTGGTGGTTTATACTACCAGATTCATAACATTCTAGAGTCGAATAGACTTAGAAGACAAAGAATGCAATGAAGACTATCAAATCATCTTTTTGTGTATATTTAATTCTGTTGCTTTTTCATTCAAAATTTCGATCAAACCTTTTCGTAAGCCGACGTATATATATATATATATATTTGCATCATCATCGCATACTCCAATTAATTTCGACCAGGTGAAGCCAAAACATGTGAATACCTTTTGAACTTCAATATTAATATCCTCTCCTGTAGTGATTGTAAGGCAAGCAATTTCTCAGTAACAGTGAACGCCTGTGTTCATACACATCCCATAGATATAGCCAGTTGAGCTATGTCAGACAAATTGGTACTCTCGTCTAATGCTATGGAAAATGATTCAAATCCAGCTATACGGACAGACAATCTTTTTTTATATCATTAGCCATTATTTCTATATAATATATATATATATATAATATATATATATATATATATATTATATATATATATATTATATATATATATAATATATATATATATTTGTTACACTTACACCAATTAGCCTAGCACAAAGTTAGCTCTGTAAGGCTTGTGTTATGGGATGTAAGGTAACGGATAGACATACATATATTATACATGTATAAATATTTTTCCCCCACGTCCCAAACATCTGCCCCCACCGAACTCGAACCCGGAACCGCTCGACTACGATTTTGACAAACTATTTATTTCAAATTAATTTTTCTTTTCAGGACACTAATTAAGGCAAACTGCTAACATACACTCCTTGATAAATTCTGCTTCAGTAAATGGTTTTAAAGCCTTTGCCAATTTTGTGCAAACTATAAAACTAGCTTTCACAACATTAGCAAGTGGTGTTCTTTGTTTATAAAACATTTGTTGTTATTTTTCCGAATTTGCGGTAATCTTCAAGATTTTGTCTGTTCTTGTCTTTTGGTCTTTTGTCTGTTGTTTTCCTGTCATTACACAGCAAACTGATAATGTTTACCGCCTCACTGTCACTCTCGTGTGTATAAGTGCCTAATGTGATATTTTTTTAAATTTAGTTTATTCAAAATATCTCGCGGGCCTAATCATATCGTACAGTGGGCCGGTTTTTGCCTATATAGGATCTAAAGCAAGTTTCAATTAGTACGTGCGCAGAATCCCACGCGCAGATTGGTATTCTCTATAGAGAATGACCACCGCGCTATGAAAGGAAATTTATTAGATTAACAATCTTTATAGTAATAAAGATTGGCAGTAGTTAATTCAGCACATAGAATCAAAATTTATTAAATTATACTTACTTATGTAAATAGAGTCCATTAAATCGAAAGTCTCAAAAAAACAACTTCTAACCCAAATATAAACAAAAAAGAGCTGTCCAACAAAAACCACTCATAAAGTAACGTCACTTAATGTATTCAAATTCAAAGCATTTTTCTTATCATAAATGATTTATAAGCACGTGTATGAGGTTTAGGCAAGTAACGCGCTTGTTTGATTTAAGTAAACATCCTTAATCCCGCACCATAAGACTTGTTTTAGCTAAAACATAGTCCAACGAGCGTGCTATAAAATATAGCAGCACTCTTTTCTTTAAGTGGACATACTTAGGGCTTAACAACTTGAACTGAGCTCGGCATAAATATAGCGGTATATATCCCAACCCGAGGCATGTAACAAATATAAAACACAGAGTTCTAATTGGCCCATAAAAGGGGCGCTTTATAGTGTTCGGACCTCGGACATAACCCTATTATCTCGTGGGGGTACATAACAGGACATTTGGTACAATTTTCGGGTGAATACGCACAATTTCGCGTTGTAACTTTATCAACTGATGAGTTTGTTTTGTTGAAATAACGTAGATATGGTCAACATAGCTGTAGCAAAACTTTAGTGTAGTTTAGTATTAGTATATAACAATAATTTGAACCTTATGTCAATAATCTTACCTCACAAAAGATATATAACAATAATATAAATATCTCATAACATGAGAAATATAACAGTAATATAATTCAGCATATATTATTTCTGAAATAACGTATAGCCAAATGTTTAGTTCATTATTCGACCACTCACATGTGTAGTTGCATTTCATAAGCGTTTGATCAAGGAAAATTTATGGTCACCTAATGCGATTCAGTACTCCTTAAGTGTTGTCACCAAATGTCATAAGATGATACACGTAACTTACGACAATGTCTTATTCATAACCAATAGACAATTCATCATATTAATCTAAAGATTCGATATTTGTATTTCTACAATTATCTAATCATTAGATTTCTATTTAATAGAATTCCCCGAAAGATTGATTATAAGCTTGCTTTTTTCCGTGGGAGAGCCATGCTTCGGCACGAATTGGGCTGGCTCGACCGGAGTGATACCACGGCCTCACAGAAAACCAGCGTAAAATAGCGCTTGCGCTGTGTTTCGCCGAGTGAGTGAGAGTACCGGAGGCCCAAACCCCGCCCTTCCCCCCTTATTCCCATTTAAAAAGCCGGCAACGCATCTGTGACTCCTCTGGTGTTGCGGGAGTCCATGGGCAACGGTTATTGCTTACCATCAGGTGATCCGTTTGCTCGTTTGCTGCCCTTTCCTATAAAAAAAAATCGATTAAGTTATGATTAAAATAAATGCGACAGAATGGCAAAGTACTAGTAGTGTTATGGCAAAGTATAAACAGTTTTACAAATCTAAGTTTCATATATCCAGCTTTTAGCAGGTTTGTATTCTGCCCGTATCAAAGGTCGTTTTTTTATTGCAATAGTTCAAAAACTATGCCCGAGTAAATTTATTTTATATGTGAAGTTTATTGCCGAAATATCTTTGCTAACGATCTTATTTTGTATATAACGATACGATATAATAATAAACGATATAAATTAATATTGTCCTTTTCATCTATTCATCAGTCGCAACAATGAAGTCTGACATTATACATTTTTCACCAAGCACTCATATATAAAATAAAACATAATATTACTAAATGATTGCAGCTTTATTGTAAAAACGAAAAACTATCAATACATTTTAACTAACCTCATTTTAATTTATTTCACTGAGTGTTAACTGTTATTCGGTTCGTATGGGGGTTTTCCCATGAGAATAATACATATTTAGCGAATTCAATTGTTTGAATGTGCACTAGTGAGAAACAAACAAAAAGTAATATTTATTGGCCATACATAATTTATAGAACATAAATCTGCAAAAAAGAATTAAAATGGAAACTTGGAAGATTGCAAATTCAAACCAAGAGCAAGTTAGTGGGAATATATAGTCTCAATATGACTTACTGCAAGTCTAAAGTCTTGGTAAGAAACTATCTTGGTAATACTTTTATATATAAAAATTGTCTCAAGCCTGCATTTAGTTTACGTTAGGTACTAACTAGAATTGTGGCACCCAACATGGGTATTTCAGAATTCCAAACATCAAAATACGAGTTAAATAAAGGATTTCCATCTGATTACTAAAGTATAAATGCGATACCCAACTTAAACCGCCTCTAATGAATATTTAACAGTCAATGTGATCACAATTAAAAAGGCGGGACAAAGAGATCCGGGGTCAAAGATTCGGCGGCGATTTGGCCACCCTCCAACCGACATTAGCGCCGTGGTAATATTTCGTTAAGTTTAAAATTTTTGTGTACTGATATAAATATTGCTGCGAATAGGATCTTGTGCCAACAGAAATATTCGCATATTCGCTGATACGTGACCTATTGATGATATTTTGCTTAGTATGCTTATATTGCTTAAAATAATGAATATGTACAGCAATTAACTTGTTTTCTCTTTTGGATAAAATATACCGGGTGTTACAAACATTTGAATAAATTTTTAGTGTTATAATTTATTTATATATTATTATTTTAGTTTAAATATTAATACTTATCAACCTACATTTTTTTTTTGAAAACTACTTCTGATTAATACTCACCGTTAAATATTTATTTCACTTTCTTTAACATCCCAAGATATATTATTCTTTTCAGTATGAAAATTTGTAATAATATGTTATTCAGTTCAATTGCGTGCACTGGCAACAATAATGTTCTTGTAAAGTATCTAATAACAAATAGATACAGTATCATAGATAAATGTTTTTTTAATACTGAAGGGAATCTAAAACTTCCTCTTCCATTTACTTGAGTATTTTTTTTCTTTTTCTTCCTCAAAACATTAGTGCCCAAATTGCTGTATTCCGTTTTGTAAAGTTTAGGTTTTAATGTTATGTCAAAAGTTGAAATAAACTCGTAGGCAATAATACTCGCATTACAAGTATATACAAACAGCAAGGACGTATCGCACTAGCGCATAGAAACTGACGCGTTCGTATGCGGGTAATTTGTGTAGTAAATCACATAAAATCGTATTCTAAAATCAAACTCAAACCTCTATCTGAGCATATTTAGAAAGGGATGGCACTATGTGAGCTTTATAGTAGCATCACTTTCTAACTGTACACAACCAGCGATTTGAGTTTGTATGATTTCAGAATACGAGCCAAGTCACATATTGCACCGTTTCCGGAAACGGTGCAATATGTGACTTGGAGACGGAACGGAAACGGTGGAGGGCGGGTGTTTTAGTTCAAAGGCAATAAGGTCCCAAGCCTTCTGCCCAACTAAAGGCTGTAGGTAGTGTTTAGTTTGTAGGCTAACCTTCTGCTAGAGTCCAACATAATCAGCCACCGGGTGTGGGTAGTATCCGAAGACAATTGCAATAGTATCGCACCAATTCGCACCGAACGATAGATATACAATAGAACGGGAACAAGAACGTTGTCCTCGCTTTGATTCTACGTTCAGCGTGCGCAAAGCTATCTTTTTAACCCGTACTTTATGTATGATCTGTTTCAATTACTAATGGATACAATGAATTATAAACACAGTATGGATATGTGTCCCCTATTGTAAAACATAATTGTATATTGTGAATTTTACACGGAATAGATTTCTGGTAAAAATGAAATGAAATTTGATGAAATACAATGTGAGATATAATAAAAACAGACATATTTTTTAACATTGTTAACAGTCACTGAAATTATCATAGCCCGCGAATATGAAGTAATGGACAGACATACATATATTAATTATATATCCCACATTGCAATACCAACTTTACTCTAGCAAGCTTTTTTTACTTGCATTAAAAATTATCGTAGTAGCTCATAATTGTAAAGTTTCGTATATGAGTTGAGATTATACCAAATCTATAAATGTGTTATACATACAAATAAACCAGTAACACATTAAGCTTTAGATAGATTGGCTTAACGAAAATCACTGTTATTACGAATGCCGTAAGAGCTCTATCAAGGTAAGCATAGGGAAATAGTACGCTGCTGAATCTACAATATTTTTTATGTCAATATGAAAGATATGTAAATTACCAATATTTTGTTTTGAGCATCACCGATTCTTCAATCGGTTTGATAAAAACGAAATAAAAAAAACGATACAACTTGACCCTATCAAGGATTTAGTATTAATAAAAATATTGAAAAAAAATAAAACCGACTTCAAAATTGTACGCTTTAATTTCATCATAAGTGCTCGGAATAGGTAGTTTAATTTTATGTACTTGCGATTTTGTGACATCAATAGTATGGATATGCCTGGGAACTTACTATTTTCAGAGATTGTAAAAATATTATATTGAACATAGAGAGAAAAGTATTTCATTTTTTCGCTTATTGTTGCAATAATAAGTTGTAAGCATAAAATTTTACAATAAAAGCGTAAATATAATATAAAGAAATATAAATATTTGTTGCACTTACACCAATTAGCTTAGCCCAATCTAAGCTCTGTAAGGCTTGTGTTATGGGATCTAGGATAACGGATGTATTATACATATATAAATATTTTTTATTGAAATATATATCAACAACCATGACTAAGGTACAAATGCTGGCATTCATCACACAAACATCTGCCCCCACCGGGATTCGAACCCGGGACCTCAGAGATGGCGACACCTTGAAACCGGTGTACAATCCACTCGACTATGGAGGTCGTCAAAGAAGCGAATAGCAAATAAAAACAGAAAATTGTATCTTATTTGAAATATGCTATCCTTCTTTTGAAACTAAAACAGTTTTATAAAGCATTTATTAATAACGATGATGATTACTCGAATGTTGACGATCTTCAATTCGAAGACGAATAATTACACTATCGGAACAACACTATATACTTTAATGTTAATATAAATATATGTTTATTTTTAAATTTGATTTATATTGAAAACTTGCAATAACTGTTTGTAATATCAGAACATGATTTTTTTTTCTTCTACTCACTCCTATAAACCTACAGATAAACAATAACTGTAATTTTCATGATAATATAAAATGAATAAGTTCCATTGCATTGCATTATTTAAGCTCTCGGAAATCACGCTGATTTTAGGTTTATCCATGTTACGCTTACATTGACATTTTTTCTGCAAGTACATAAAATTAAACTACCTATTCCGAGCACTATCCACTCTTTCTTTCCAATAATTCGGGCAGGCACCGACTTCAAAAAATACCTAGTTGGTATTTAAGACAGAAGTTTTCGTATTTATTTTTTACTTTCTAAACATACATAGGTAAGTTAGTTGCGTACAATTTTGAAGTCGGTTTAATTTTTTTTTTATATTTTTGATTCCTAATTTTTTTAACTAAAGTCGTAGGTAAGTCCATAAAGGTTCCTGATATTTTGGGTAATGTAGGTAGATATATATTAGGTCTTTACCTATGAAATTGCCGTTTTCCATGAAAAAATTTAAACGATTTTTTTTCATGTATTTTTTATTTGTATTAATCGAAGTAATCACCCATGCAATCAATGCATCTTTGCCAACGTAGTGGCAGTTTATTGATGCCCTTCTTAAAGAAATCAGCTGGACGGGAAGCAACAAATTCTTCAAAGGCATTTTGTACTGCCTCTCGGGTATTGAATTTTTTTCCCGCCAAGAAGTAATCCAAATTCTGGAAAAAGTGGTAGTCTGTAGGCGCAAGGTCTGGTGAGTAGGGTGGATGACGGAGAACTTCCAACCCCAGGTCTTGCAACTTGGAGACCGTCTGTTGTGCAGTATGAGGTCGCGCGTTGTCGTGCAGGAGCAGTGGAGAAGAGCGATTGACCAATGCTGGTTGGAAATGTGCCAGCTTCTCCATCATTGGTGTTCAATTCTTCACAGTATACATCTGCAGTAATGCTCATCCCGTTCGGCAAGAAGCTGTGATGAATCACACCGGCGCTAGACCACCAAACAGTGACCATCACTTTTCTAGGGGTAAGTTTTCGTTTAGGGCATTGCTTAGGTGCTGAACCAGGATCCAACCACCTTGCTGAGCGCTTGCGGTTATCAAACAGAATCCATTTTTCATCGCAGGTAACAATGCGGTTCAAAATTCCTTCATTTTTGTGTCTGTTGAGCAGTGCAAGGCGCGTCTCGACGCGTATTTCGCGCTGGCGATCATTGAGTTCGTGGGGCACCCATTTGTCAAGTTTTTTTACCTTGCCAATTTGACGCAAATGGACCAATATTGTTTTGACGCTAACGTCGAAAGCTGCTGCTAATTCAGCCGTAGATTGTGTATCATCAGCTTCCACAATCGCCTTTAATTCGTCATTGTCAACCAAAGTCTTCGGACGACCGCGAGGTTTATTTTTCAAGTCGAAATTCCCAGAACGGAAGAGAGCATACCAATAACAGGTGGTGCGTTGGTTTGTAGTGTTAGCTCCGTAAACGTCGTTGATGTTGCGTGCCGCTTGTGCCGCGTTGCTGCCACGACGGAACTCATATTCCATAATTACTCGAATTTTTAACGTATCCATGATGGCGAAACAGATTGAAATGCGATGAAAATGTAACACTAATCAATAAATAATGACTACTTTTGGAAAAAGAATCCCATGTTTTTAAAACAAAATTAATTTAAAATTAGAATTCTTAGTCTAACAAAAACTATTTTGATTTGAAATGGCCAGTACTGCAGAACGGCAATTTCATAGGTAAAGACCTATTATTTTTCTTTCTCGCTGTAGTTGTAAGTGAAATTTTAGTTGTGTTGTATTTATTCTTCCTTAACTTACGTAAGGATTGTATCGGTTTATTATTTTGTTGAAGTCCCTTAATAAAATAGTCTTTATTTCGACGAAACTTGCAGTATCCCTAAGTTGAACAATACCTAGTAAAACAAAAAAAAATACTTAGATCGGACATGTAGTTCCGGAAATATGCGAACACAAACATAAAAACATACATACATACACTTTTGAAATTTGGTAGATTTGTTCAGACGCTGATATAGACTAACATATACGAAAACTGGGCAATTCTGGAAATATTACATACATGCTTTTTTTGAAGTCGGTTAATAACAACAATACCTATCCCCTTATTTATATTGTAAAATATCAATTGCAAATGTAACTTAGCAAAATCCTCGTGTTGTTATCTAAATATTGAGAGGATACACCCTGGAGACATCCTGGGTTATATCATTACTGGCAGTTGTATTTTAATATCGACACACCCCTTGACACCGTCTGAGATTTAAATATCCTTAATAATGTTACAAGTAGGGCTCAACTGCCAATTAGCATAAGGTTAAAGGAATTTGTCACCTTGACATGGGTACACAACGCAAAATATACTTTAAAAGTGAACAATAATTAGAATTTTAAATTATATTTGAACGGAATTATATTAAAATTAACGCTCGGATAGCTTTGACATTTTCACTTATTCTTGTAAACATTTGAAAATGCAAAAACAGAAAAACAATATTGAACAAAGTTTAAAAATTTTACAATATTTAAAAAAAAAGCTTACATTAGATCTCAATAAAAGTTTTCTCGGTTCATTCACATGAACTCGTAAAAAAGATAAAAGTCAAGAACTAAAATCATATAATGACAATGGAATATATTTCAATTTTCTTCAATGTATTAGGAACCTTAAGGCTACAGCGACGAGCCCCCGCAGCATGACAACCGAAAAGCGATACGATAAAGCGATTTATCACTTTGAACTGTTAAAATACAAAGGCTAAATTTCAAATTCACGTATATCTTGTTTTGTTGCTCATGTTACAGAGGTAAATAAAATTAAAATACAATACTTCGAACAATGTCATAAAAACCAACTAGTCTCACACAATACTACGGGCCATCGAATGCTACTCAATAAGGTAATATATAGAGTATTAAATCCAACAGCACAACAGATGGCTTCTCTTCGACAAGTCGTTGTTGTGGTTAAGATTGCGACCACGACTTCGACATCGCAGCGATGGTCGTCAAGTTTTTTACTTAGTTACGTAACTATGTCAAGAATTTATCTAAATATGGCAGGTGCTAGGTAGTCAGGTCTCTGTCTAAAACACTTATACGGTACAGCCAAATTCTGATGATTCAGTTACTATATCGCACTGTTATATTAATATAACACTCCGCAACGCAAATAGATTGTTTAAGATTTGTGGAATCGGTGAGGCGATATCCCAACGGAATTCTTCATCTCTAACAAAGCTAACATTAGACGCTGAATATTCTAACATCCGGATTCCTTTGGAGTAGCGAAGTAACCTTTAACAAACCACTTGCGTTCTGCCATAACGACGCGTGGTATAATGTTCTTTTTATATTTCACTTTCAGTTACGACATTGCGATGGGAATAACGTGTCTCAGTGGAGCTGCATTCTTTCCATATGCTTTGATATTATCCCTGAGCACAATCGTCATAGAATTATTATGAGTCTGTATTTTCTTCTGTAGAAATGGTATGTGATATTTGAAAACAGGATTTGTTCAACTCATTTGTTTACATTATTCAAACAAATTTATACATACTACATATATGTATTCACCCCTATTCTACCTGAAAGATAGGCAGAGGCTATTAAGCTTGACACCTTCACGTCGCAATTTTTTATATCAATAGCTGAAGAATGAGCGATGACTGGAGTATTTTTAAACCACAATATGCACAGGAGGAAAGGAAATGTAAAATATATGACAAGAGAAGAATGAGATATACCTGCCTCTTATCATATATGATAAGAAGAGAGAGATGAGATAGCAGAAAGATTTTTTAAGTAAGTACTAATTGAAGTGACGTGGTCACTTTGAGGGATGGTCCTCATGTCGTCTTATTCGTCGGCTGATCTAAATTCGCAGCTGAAGGTCAAGAAACCGGGTGAATATCCTGTACTATATGTCACCGCGGAACAGATTTCAGGCAGTTATTATACTTCTGACCAACCAGGCTAATGATTTCGGGTTTAGCCTTAAGATGATATAGAATACTTATTGATTCCAAGTACACGACACGTTTGTTGCATTACTCCTCGAACGTAGTCATATATATATATATATATATATATATATATATATTATATAATATTATAATATATATATATATAATATATATTATATATATATATCCAACGCATACCTGGCCAAAAATATAACCATCAATATGGTGCAAAGTCCTTTCAAGGTCCAAAGTGACTAGCGGTTGTTGCATTATGGAATCCTGTTCCACGTTGGGCGCCAGTGTCATAGTGTCATAGCATGTGTTACTTAGAAACAGGTCACAACAATATCATAAAAAAACGACACAAATATTTCTTATACTTACGATTACTCATATTACAAGAACTAAGCCAGAAAGCGTTACGAGCAAATATCCTTCTATAAAAGGGTATATGAAAAATAAAATGTTATCGAGTATTTGAACGATGACATTAAAAGCAACATTCTACAAAAGAAAAACTTACTCAACTTGATTATTGAAGATCTTGAACAGTAGTATCTGATCTGTCCATTTTGTATACTTTACATGTAACATGCTTGATGTGAAAAAGTCAATTTGCAGTCATTATTGCTTTGTAAGTAATTGCCTTACATTTACACAACCTTCTATAATATTCTTATATTCTTACTTTCTGTTCCTCCGTTGTTTCTTCAGTTTATTTAGACTTGTGGTATTTTATGTAATTCTTTTTTCTCATCTCTATACATAGAATACTGGCGGAAACTCAGTGAGTGTATAGTATTATATTTTTGTTTTTTATTGACCTACCGAACAGAAAATAATCATTATAATCAATTCAAAATTGGCTGAATAATCTATACTAATATTATAAAGAGGTAAAGTTTGTGTGTTTGTATATTTGTTAAATTGTAAGGGGTAATCTCGGGATCTACTGAACCGATTTTAAAAATTCTTTCACCAATAGAAAGCCACATTATTGCTGAGTGTATGACACTTTTATTATATAAAAAACCGAAAAATAAAAAGGCTTTTATGTGGTAGCCCGTTTTGCAAAGTGAATCGGAGAAAAACCGGTCGAATGAAAGCGTTTCTTGCGAACGCTGCCTTAACTATGAAAGATATATTTTTGAGTTCTAGAGAAAAATGTGGAGCTTGAAAATGCCTACAAAAAGTCAACGACAGCATATGTCTAACTTTTATATTTAAATTACAAAAAGTATATTTTTTAACATTAGCATAGACAATTTAATTTTTTATATTAATAAAATAATTCAAATCATTAGGTCATATTTATTAGTCATATATTACCAAAAATTATGAATCTATGAAAATAAATAAACTCATCGTCATAAGTGTGAAGGCCAAAGCAGCGGACGGCGGGCGTTGGCTTCGGGCTTAATTCGGTTCGCGTTCGTGCTCGCTTCGGGGATTATTAATATTATGCCCAACGAAGTGGGCACGGGTCAGCTAGTTGTACATAAACATATAGACGAATTAATAACCGCCTTTTGATATATTCGATTAAAAAGAGAACGGTAATAAAATTATGTGACTTACTGTCCAGATACACGATGTTTTGTGTAGAATAAATGCCACTAACGACTTCGAGGCGCCTTTTTCAAGCGATCCGCTGAAAACACTCCCATGTACAAAAGCAGAGGGATTGTGCAGAACTCACTTATGTGACCCTTTCATCCGCCTATTCAGCCTCCAACCAATTACATTTCTCACGTAACGTATTACAAAAGTACTTTTTACGCGTCGGGATTAAGACGTTTTCACACTTTTCTGAGCTAGTTAACGACCTCATGAAATTGGGTGTACACTGAGTGGTCTATAGTGGCTTATAAAACGCAGATTATCGGACATTCCGGACGGAATAGCTCAGATAGTCTGTATTGTGTTGAAGTAAATGTACCTTTTTGAGGGCTCCGAAAGATATTTAGTAACCGTAATTTGTTGTTTGCAACTCTTAGCTGTTTTATTTGAAGTTTTTATTTTTAAATATAATGTAATTTCAAGATTTTGAAGATTCAATATGCCGAATGTATATAAATAAATGTGAATGAATATCCCAGTGGTTTGAAAAATTGCCACATCACGATGACTTATCAGGGCAGCTCCAATCCGCCTTCTACAGCCAGTACAACCTAGTCCAAACCTCAGACAAAATATGCATACAAATGTCGTGTAAATTAAATTCTTGTTATATTAATTAAACTACAAGAAAGTATGAAAATTAGTTTTTTAAGATCAACAATAAAAAACCTCAACCAGTGAGTCGGCAAAAAAATTTACTTATCTAATTCTAGTGTTCAATTTGAAACTTAACTATAAAGCTATGCATA